>JAVJIF010019564.1:0-14058 GCA_038442645.1 Agave tequilana | reverse complement strand
GAGCTTTGACTGATATGGTTGGATAGCTCAGACCGACCCAACTAGGGTCATAATTTGACTTGACTGAACCAACCCAATCATAACCTGGACATGGAACTGATGTTTGGGTTGACTTTGGGTTAGGAAAACTTGGGGTGGAGTTGGTTGGGTGCGGCAGATTCGCTAAATGTGCATCTTGGATTGGGTTTGAACCCAACAACCAGAACATGGAAATCCTAATTTTTGCAGCACTACTTTAATATATACCTACACTATATTCAACCCCCCTCCCCCCCAACCCAATCAACACCAACACTAAAACAACAACAAAATGGTTTTTCATTGCCGAATGCACAGAAGCACAATGTTCTTAAGGGGCTGACTAATCTGCCTCCTTTCTAGTACTCCTTTTACTTGCAGAAAAATTGTTGCTGCTCTTGCTGTTTGAGCAGTTAAATATTGATATCAAAACAGAAAAACAAAAAAGAATTTTTGCTGAGGCCTTATCCATGATCTATGCTTCATTTGGCTGCGTGCTTGCATGCACATTAGCATTTTGGTTTTGGATTTTTTTTGCGGGATAGTCAAGAAGATCTTGCAAATTGAAGTGTATTGCCTGCCGTCTAATTTAAAATCAACAATGTCATCTTGATATAGATTTAGAAATGTTCAAAGTACCTTTCAAAAAAATTCTTTTGGAGTTTTTCTCTTCTCACGCATACAATATAAGAGGGCATTTGTATGGAGATTTCTGCTTTAAAAATGTTTCTAAACTTCAATTTCAGAGGTACAAAGTGAAGTTCAGGACCAATAATAT
Organism: Agave tequilana; assembly: GCA_038442645.1. Lineage (NCBI taxonomy): Eukaryota > Viridiplantae > Streptophyta > Magnoliopsida > Asparagales > Asparagaceae > Agave > Agave tequilana. The sequence goes on along the minus strand of JAVJIF010019564.1, from coordinate 13,262 downwards.
GGATTTTCTTGTTATGTTTATCATCTTCATTTTGGCACGACAAACCTGTTCTTCCGCGTCATGGATTTTTTTTTATGAACAGTTTATTTAGTAACCGGTGAAGTCCACATCATCACTAATTTTCCTTTTTTTGATGTTTTCCCCCTTTATTGTTGCAGATTAACTTTTGAAACTGCACTTAAACTTCGTGGTGGCCCTTCCTTGGTTTTTGCTCATTCGCTGGGAAACAATGTCTTTCGCTATTTCTTGGAATGGTTGAAACTGGAAATTGCGCCAAAGCATTATATCCAATGGCTTGATGACCATATACATGCATATTTTGCAGTTGGTGCGTTGTTGTTGTTATTATTATCATAAGTCTTCTTTGTAAGCCTGTTCAATATTTAGTTTTGCATTTTGTTGGTGTGTAAATGTCAGGGGCTCCACTTCTAGGTGCTACAGAGTCAATCAAGGCTACTCTTTCTGGATTTACATTTGGTCTTCCAGTTGCTGAGGTCTCTCTCTCTCTCTCTCTCTTCTCTCTCTCTCTCTCTCTCTCTCTCTCTCTCTCTCTCTCTCTCTCACGTAATTCACTCGCACAACGATGTAGAGAAAATCAATGTTACGAGTAAAGCAAAAACTGCCTAAATAGTTTATACATTTCAGAAACACAAAATTATATATATTTATTATAAGTCAACGTGCATTTACACGTGCCAAAACACTAGTAGTACACAAAGTTGACATTAATTTCAAAAACTACCACAAAACATTATCACTATAATTAATAATGTGAAACTAACTGAAATATATTTTAATTTTAAGTCTTATTATCTAAAATTTGTTCATTAATGTACATTAAAGTCATGAGGAACGAGAATATATGTGTTTAGAAACTAACTAATGTCAAGTGCCAACATGCTAAGATAACTAGTTACCGGATTTATGTGAAAGAGGCCCTGTCCTCCCGTTTGTTACTATTTGGTGCATACTTTTTTGCTCTCTTTTTTCATTCAAGTGACGCCAAAAGCTGAAGGTGAAAAAAAAAGAAAAGAAAAAAGTTATTACCTGTGGTCCCGACGGAGCTCAATCCATTTAATTCATTATTACTTGTTTGGCTTGGTTCGAACGATTTTCAAGCCGTTAAAAGTTATGGTTTCTCTCAAAAAGGTGTTGATAATACTTTGTTCTTTAAGAGAAAAGGGAGACTATTTACTGCTGTGATAGTCTATCTTGATGATATAGTGATTGTTGGAAATGATTCCATTGAAGCACAAAGTTTAGAGAATTTCCTGCTACTCTATTTGAGATCGGAGACCTATGGAAACTTAAATATTTCTTGGGAGCTGAAATTTCCAGGTCTTAGTAAATAACAGTGATGTCACAAAAGGTATACTCTTGATCGTTTGACAGATACTGGGATGCTTAGGTGTAGACCAGCCAATACAACTATTGATCTGAATACAAAGTTGAGGGAGAAGGATGCTTCACTTATTGAAGATATGGGAAGATATAAGAGATTAGTAGGTAAGTAAATCTACCTATTTATGACGATCTGATATTGCTTATGTTGTGAGCCTTGTTAGTTGCTACATGCATGCCCCATGAATACCTCGTATGGATGCTGTAATGAGGATCTTGCCATATTTGAAGAGCTGTCTTAGAAAAGTTTTCTATTTGCAAATCACGGCCAGATGATGCACCTGCGGATTAGGCAGGCTGTCCTGATGATAGGCGATCTACTTCTGGATAGTGTATTATACTTGGAGGAAATTTAGTGATTTGGAGAAATAAAAAGCACCTCTTGTTTCCCACTCTAGTAGAGAAGCTGAGGATTCCAGTGTATCACAAATACATATTCAAAATTGTTCTGGACAAAAGTCCTTTTGGAGATTATAATATATCTTGGGACACCAATGAAGCTTTATTGTGAGAACAAGGCAGCAATTAGCATTACTGAACGGTTTGACATCTCAAAATGAGTCTTAAGGGTTGTTTGATTTTTCTTCATTAATCCATGATTCCATATATACAGTTATATAATTTGTGTGACTGTTGAGATTAAACTAGGAAGGGCAAACATTCGTAAACAAATTCTCATTTGCACCATTGGACCATTCAAACCATTTCCCCAAGAAAATTGAATTTTTTTTGAAGGTTCTTTGTCTTGGATCATGAGATCCGATGTGATGAGGTTATTCGCAATGAGTTTCACTGATTACTGAAGGCTCTCCAACTTATCAATTTATTATGTGGTTTGATGTTTGCTCTAGAATTTGACCTAATTTTTTTCTTCATTACTTCATAAAAGCATGTGAAAATCTCCCGACGTAAAATAAACTCGTACAGAACTTATGACTTTTAAAACATGAGTAAACAGCCAACCCTTTGATACAACTAGTGTTAATAGTCTACAACTGTTTCATTAAAGCTTAGTATTTGCAGTCACTTATGTCCTTTCTCTGGGTTTTATGCTAAAATTTACCTAGCTATTTTGAAATTCTTGAATTGATATACAATTCATTCACCAGGGAACTGCCCGACTGATGTACAACTCGTTTGGTTCCGGATTATGGTTATCGCCATTCTCAAAGCACTGTAGAACAGACAATGTTTACTGGAAGCATTTTTTTGAGGGAAGGAAAGGACACAATCACACCCATCATTGTGATGACATGGAATTTCAATCAAACTACTCTGGATGGCCTACAGATATTGTAAATATTGAGATTCCTTCTTTACGAGGTGCTTTTAAGATATCAATCTTTTGTCAAATATGCAACCGCATGACTTACCTGTCTAATGATTCAGCTTCTTGCAGGTACTGATGCCTATCCATCAGTTAGTGAACTAGCTCAAGATGTTACTTCTGACATGGAATGTGGAATGCCCATTCAAATGTCTTTCTCTGCTAGAGAAGTTTCAGATGGTAGTTTCTTCAAAGCAATAGAGGATTATGACCCTGATGCCAAAAGACTCTTGCATCAGCTTGAGAAGTGAGTCTGTCATTTCCGGATATAATTTCCCTGAATTGAGTTAATGATATTATGACTTACTGGCATTAGTAGTCATTTTCTCCCTTGTGATACAGAGTTGATTCCTTAGCTTCGGGATTATTGTTAATTGATTCCTTAGCTCCAGGATTGTTGTCTAATAATTCCTTAGCTGGGATTGTTGTCTGTTTATTCCTTAGCTCCAGGATTGTTGTTTAGATGGAATTTGAGCTTTTTTTTCTCTGTCATCTTGCATGTTGGAGACTCAGAAATCCAGTTATGATGATTTGAAGTTTTCTGATCAATTAGGAGATAAGGGAGGTACGGGAGGCTATAAATAATGCATCTAGGATTTTGTTGAGATGTCTGTGAGGAACCACCAAACTCATGGCTTCATATTTGGTGTTTGTTCACTGTGATTATGAACTAATCTATTCATGTTAGGAGAGTAGCCATTTAGAGGATTAGAGATGGGATTTAAAAGATGGTGATACTTTGTTAACAAGAGGGAGGCCTTTTGGGTGTTGGAGATTCTGTAACATAGAGAGGCTTAGGCATGGGTTTTAAAGATGGTAATACTTTGTCAATAAGAGGGAGATCATCTTTTGGGTGTTCAAATTGATTTCTTCATTATATGTCCTCTCTTATGTAATTGCATGATTAGAATATATTTCTATACATTTTGGTGATAGTTTTGTATAATAGACTAAAAATCCTTTTAGCCTCTTACTAGGTAGAGGTTTGTGTGACTGGTAGTTACTTTTAAGATTTAGAGATTGGAGAATTTACTCTTTGAATTCTAATACACTTTCCTGTTTAGCAGGATCTTCTGGGTTGCTTTCTTGTGGACATAGGGACATAATCTGATTTTGGCTGAACTGCATAAAGTTGTGTTCCATCTTGTCATTTTATTTTCTCATTTATAATATTCATGGTCACTCGTATCATCCATATTGGTCTCATCTTGTTACCTCTACATTCATCTAACATTATCCGGCATAAAACTTAGTCGCTTCTCTAGTAAATCGCTGTTAAACTAACAAAGGAGCTGACTCTTAGCAGATTTTAATGGAGGAAAAAGATTCATATAACCAAACTCAAAACTTTGGGATAAGGGAGCTTTCTGCTAATCATTGTTGGTATTGAACTAATTACGGGTATAAATCTACATTGCTTATGCTTTTGTAAATTTTTCATGGTTGTATTACAGAAGGAATATTTCACCAAAACTTGATTCAAATTTCATCAGTTATGAGTTAAACTATGTCAAAATAAGATTTTGCAACTGGCTGTCAACCATCTAGTGTGCTGTAAAATTACCAGAAAAGAAAATTATGGACAATTAACGGAGGGGATTGAAAAGAAGACTAGTTGGCATGTACAACACCCTACTTATTAGTCGTGCAATACTCATTCAACCAAGGATCTATTGGGGTTACGATCTGTCGGTCCAACCGCCCCCACCCCACCCCACCGCACCCCGAACAAGTAACAAAATAAAATAAAATAAAATAAAGGAAAAAAAAAAAGAAAAGGAAGGGGAAAATGAAAAGAAAGAGGAGAACAATCCTCTAAATTCTAGACTTAAGATCCTTGGGTCACGGTCTGACGATCCAACCCCCCACCTCACCGCACCCCACCCTGACCAAGTAACAAAATAAAATAAAATAAAATAAAGGAAAAAAAAAGAAAAGGAAGGCGAAAATGAAAAGAAAGAGGAGAACAATCCTCTAAAATCCTAGACTTAAGAAATGTCTATAAGAAGAGCAAAGTTGATAGCTTTCTATACGGGATTATGCCAAATTTATTGCACATAATACACCAAAAAAGCAAATGAAAACCCTTCTCAACGACTCAAATCAACTCTAGTCATTTGTTAAAATGGACCTCTTGTTTAATTTAACCTTGTAGTCCCGGACTATTTATAAATATACACAAGGTATTTACGATCAGCCATGATCATTGATTGGACAGTAACTTTGAATTTATGAACACTATGCTATAAAATCGTGTTGTAAATTTTTTTTTTAGTGAGATGAAAATGTGATGGATACTTCCATCGGTTGTTGTATGTGTCTATACCTGCATTCATATGCTAGTATTTCTTGACCAAATTTTTTGGGTCTGACACTAAAGTTCTCATGAATATTTTGAACAATTTTGTGTAGAAAAAGCCCATTCATTTCTGAAAGAATTGTTTACTAACATTTGCTATTGTCAGCTTCTATCAGGGTGACCCGGTGTTAAATCCTCTGACACCTGGGACAGACCTCCATTAAAGAACATTTTTTGTATTTATGGAATTGATTCAAAGACTGAGGTACTGCCAATTATTATTAGATCTAAGGCAAACCCTTTTTTACTTATAACATAATTTAAGATCCTCTGTTTACCTTCAATGTTTGATTATTATCATGAAAGTTCTTTGTCTTCCTTCCTAAATGCGCATAGTTTGCTGTGAATGATACTTGTAATTTACGGTTAAACAGGTCGGTTACTATTTTGCACCAAGCGGGAAGCCATACCCTGACAACTGGATCATAACTGATATCGTTTATGAGTATGAAGGAACTCTGTTTACAAGGTGCGTGTGCGTGTATAGTGTGCGCGCGCGCGCGCGCACGTGTTGGGGTGCTATGTGAACCAAAAGTGTTCAAGTTATTTGGTATTTATCATGTGTATTTATGATGAAGTTTCTGAAATGTTGTTTGCATATATCCTTAACAGATCTGGTAATTCAATCAACGGGTACCCTGGACCTGCCAGTGGCGATGCAACTGTATGTGATAAATAATGTATACTCTCTTCTGTAGGAAATATCTTTAGATTTTTTTTAATATAAGATATAACAAGGTACCTAATGACCAGAATGCATAGGCATCAGCTAATACCAGTGAAACCTTCTCTGGCAGGTATCATATAATTCTCTCTCGTGGTGTAAAACTTGGCTTGGGTCCAATGTGAATATAACGAGGGCTCCACAGGTAAAGAGTTGTTCCTTTTGATTGCATCTATCCTATTGCTTCAGGCACCTTAATCTTGTGATTGCTAAGTAGGAGATTTCTTAAACTCTGGGTTTAGGTCTTCATAACACAAATTTAACCCAAATAGATAAAGCTGGTCAGCATTATCAGACATATTTTCTCGCCTTATTTTTTTCCCTGACCGGTAAAGTTTCAACAAAGCGTCATGAATATTCTGGTGTTTAAACAAATATAGTTGTCTTATAGGCTTTTTGGTAAGATCTCTCGATTTCCTATATTTGATTTCTCATCACGTGCACTTGGGGCGCATTTCTTTTAACTAGTCTAATAGTTGCCATGTTCTATTACCCAGTATTTAGCACCCAAATGCTTCTTCAGAATCCAAACCCGTAACCTCCTTAGTAAGGAGGGACAAGCTATCATGCCCTGCCTAGTGTGTTGTGATTGTGTTAAATTATTTTTATATTTTCTACTTCCATTATTTTGATTACTTCTCCAACTTTGATTGCTTAATGGGTGGCACAGTTTCAATTATAATTGAACTTCTGATATCAGAAAAATGGCTCAAAGTGATGAAACTCCTGAGTTTCAGTGATTTTTAGTTGCTATCCTGGAAACAATTGGTGTTTTCTTGTTATGACAATGCAGGCAGAGCATGATGGCTCTGATGTACAAGTAAACCTCAATGTGGAGCACATTCAAGGAGAAGATATATTTCCAAACATGACCAGAAATCCCCGTGTTAAGTATATAACTTACTATGAAGATTCTGAAAGTATTCCGGAAGGAGGACAGCAGTATGGGAACTAGATAAAGGTATAAGAGCTAATCAAGAATTTTGTGAATCCATAAGCATTTCCTTTGTGAAAATCTTAAAGATAATCCATATTGTACTCTGTTACTATATTGCCCCATGTTCATGTTTTGTAGCTGAAAACTTGTAAATGATTCTGGGATTACTCCATAGCTCTAGGTATAGTATAATGAGTTTGTTCCTGCCTTGACTGCTGTGGAATAAACTCCTTTTACAATTGTCCACCTTTGAGATTAGTCTCCAGCCGTATCTTCTGGGAGAGTTCCATTGGATTCCCACTGTCCTCGTATTGACCATCTTTAATGAAATCTCACTATCTTGTATACGTGGCCTTTTTATCTTTAATGAAAATCACTCTTCACATCCTATTATTTATTTCTTTCCCCATTGTTAAGTACTTTGTGTTTTCCTTCACGACACAACTAGTTACATTTTAGGGGCTTTCTGGTGGACTCTCAGTCTTATATCTCATGCTTATATATGAGATCATTACAACATTGCATTTGAAACCATTTAGGGAGGATAATGGGTTATTTAAATCAGTTCCCTACTTGAAACTATTTTCCATAATTACTTTTATCAATCATACACACCCAGACAAAAAGGAGGAGGAGAAGAATTCTCGGGGTCCTGTTTAAAAAAGAAAGTTCAAATTTTTATTGTATTCATACATCTGACCACCTTTAATGCAGCTCGCTACTCAGAGATAATCCTACTCGTACACCATTAGTCTTTTGGAGCCTTCTTGACTTAGATTTGTATTGATATAGAATAACAACTTTTGATGGGCTATGCTGATGAAGATGATAGACTCGAGAAAGACATGAATGAGGAAATCCATATAGATATCCTGACATGGAAGATAACTTTTAAAATGCCTGAAATCTCTTTTTAAATAATAACTTCCAAACTTTATGCTTAAAGTGGAAGTCAGAATAAGGTTTCTGGACTCTGATGTGCTATCATATACTCTTACAGTATCAGTATTTCTAACCTCTATTGATTCTTACACTTTCAAGTATTGCATCACATGTTCTAGAGGATGTAGATGTTTGTTTGTGTATTTAACTATCTCTGAAGTGCATCCATATCTTCTTATCTTAGTCTTGACTCGTATCCCATGATCATATCTTTCTTAAATTTCTCATGACCGTGTGATCCTTGTCATTCCTGTTTTACAGCAAACCACAGGAACATTGTTAGGACTCCAGTATTAATGCGTGAGTTGTGGCTTGAAATGTGGCATGATGTTCATCCTGATGCAAAATCAAAATTTGTCACTAAAGGTGAGTGGTATTCCATCATAAGTTTCACATTCTTCATTACCTTTCTTTTATGAAATTTGTCACTATTCTAATTGTGTGTTAACAGCCAAGCGTGGTCCCCTGAGGGATGAAGATTGTTACTGGGATTATGGGAAAGCTCGCTGCTCCTGGCCTGAATATTGTGAATATAGGTTTTTCTTCTATTTTCTTTTAAGAAATTTCAGTTTTCCGACTGTAATATGAAGAAAGAATGATTCTTGCCATACCCAATAATTCAGGTACAATTTTGGGGATGTTCACCTTGGTCAGAGCTGCAGATTGAAGGATTCTTCCGCAGACCTCCTCCTGCACTATCTATGATTGAGGTATTTCCTTCATGCTTCCTTCGATTACAGAAATAGGTTCTGTTCTCTGTTGTCTGTATTTCTATTATGTTCTGGGCTCCTCTCTGCAGGTCTCCCTCGACCCAGCTAACAAGTTGCCTGCACCGTTACTGATTGATACAGCGAAAAACTTTTCAACTTGATTTAGAAATTGGGAAAGCCATTTACAGTTGTACAGAGAGTATTCTGGTTTTTGTGATGGAACTTTCTCAACAGGCGCAGAGCTGCAGATGATTGATTCTATCAATTAGGTGCAGAACCCAACAGCATGACCAAGCTGCTATCAAGGGCTTGCTTTAACCCACATCATGCTGGCCTTTGGTGCTTGCGAGATTGTTGTTACTTCCTCACTGAGAAGGGAGACTCTTGTTGCTGTACGCGTACCACGCAGACTGCAGGCAACAGTGAGGATACGCAGACACGGCCCTGTACTTGTAGCGTGAAGGAGGCACCCTTCGGTGTATGGAACAATGTGCTTTGTTGTAAAATTTTAACTAGAGTGCTTTGAGGCAGTCATTCTCTGCAGCTCAAATGCAAGAATTTGGGCTACAGCTCGAGTTATTGTAGTATGGATCGATGCTATATGATTTTTACCGCCATTGGATGGTGGATTTGTTCCTCTATCGCTTGTTTTCTCCCTGTCTCTTGCTTCAGATGTTGAGCAATATGTGTGAGTGAAACATGCATGAGCTGGAAAGAGTTTTGCACGGCATCTTGTAATGTTAGTTCATAAACTTGCTAGTTTGAAACACTGAAATGCTGAACATCCTAGCTCTCAATGCGTAAGTGTATAATGTGGATCTTATGTTTGTCTCGGATGGAGGAGTTATTGTTCTCTTTTATTTTTAATTTTTATTTTTAATTTTTAATTTTTATTTTTTAACAAAGAGGAGAGAGATACGTGGCCTTTTTTTTTAATTAGGAAGTTCATCTTGTACCTCTTGTTAATAATAAACGATAGGGGCATGAAAATATTTAGGAAGAATTATTTTTAGTAGTTTTTATTTTCTTATATTAATTTTTATTTTTTTTGGGCATTTATTTTTCTTTACGTGAGGCACAAGTAAGTAATGCACATGTTCTCTTTTCTATATAAATTATTATAGTTCTTTTGCGTGGGATCATGGAATGAATGGATTATTAAAATTTTGAATCACTCAAATGTTAATTGAGTTATTTTGAATTTTCGTGTATGAGGTATGCTGTAAGAAAGTGATTCTTCTAAATGTGAAGACCGGATTTATATCTTCTATGTGATGCATAGAGTGAATGAGTAATCACCTGAGTGTAAAGCCCGAATCAATCTTATATATTTTTTTTATCAATTTTCTCATTCCCTAAAGTAGTTTTATCTCAATCCCACCTCAAACCCTAATTTCCTCTCCAATTTTCAAAATCCTAGCTTTTTCCTCATGTCATCTTGCATCAAATTAGTATTAGAGCAAATTTCCTGTTTTCTCAACGCACACAAAAAAACTCAAAAATCCCATATTTGTATTCCTATAGCTTTCTGGAAAAAGGGGGGAAGAAACCTAGTAAAAAGGAAAACAAAAATGCAAAATCCTATTCTTCTTCACAAAAAATCTAAACCTTCGATCCAAAAATCCCACTCTCCTCCACAAATTCTTCCACAAAACACCCGAAATCCCTATAAATCTATTAAAAAAATAAAAAAATAAAAATCTTCATCCTCTTCTTCGATCTCAAATCCACGCCCGACGACGACCTCGACCTTTCTATCCATCAATTTCGCCGACAACAACAACCAATCTCGTCACCATCTTTGCCTACATCCACCAATCTGGCCATCGACTTTCTCCACCGCACTGCGAACATGGATCCGATTTGGATGTGCAATTGAATCTATAGACCCGACTTGCGTCCCCTTTAGACCTGATCTTCAGTACCCAACCCGCTAAGCTTACCTCAACTCGGATTAGAAAGATGCAATTTCAGTCCGAGTTTTTTCAGATTGACCTGTTGATAATAGATCCAATCTTCAAATTTTGAAATCTTTATATGTGATGCATAGAGTGAGTGAATGATTCATTTGGATCAGATGTCCAAATTATTGATTTCTAAATTCAGTGATTATCTAAGTCTGCAACCTAGTATTGCAGAGGACTGAAGGGCAACTATTGCCTACAACTTCTTTCAAACTTGATGACGAGTTTTCTGCAATTCAGGGAGATGATGGGAGACATAAAGACTAATTATTTTAGTAGTTTTCATTTTCTTGCACTAGTTTTTATTTTTTATTAGTATTTTATTTTTCTTCATGTGAGGTACGAGTGGTGCACGTGTCCTTTTTTTTATGTTAGCTATTGTAGCTTTTTTTATTTGGGATGAATGAATGAATAGGTTATTGAAATTTTGGGAGATTGAAATTCTTATTGGGTTCTTTCGAATTTTCATGTGAGAGTGATTCTCCTTAGTACGAAGCTCGAGTCTACATCTTTGTGTGTGCTGTATATGGTTGGTGAGCGATTACCTGGGTATGAAATCTGAATCAACCTTTATCTTTCTTCTAAATTTTTCCACACCTTATATTAATTTATTGCCAATCTCATCTCAAATCCTAATTTCTTTCTCAATTTTTAAAACCCTAATCTTTTTCCTCTTCCGTACCACGTAATAAGTTTCAAAAAACCTTAAATAAAGGAACAGCTATTGGCACCCACAAAAATGATCAAGGCACCCACCAAAATCTGTAACAATTTGATTGACGCAATTATAACTCTAAATAAAAAGACACAAATACCCTTGAAGTTCGAAAATTACAAAATTTTTAACCTTCATATTGATGAATATACCCACCAAAATTAATTAATACACCCACCAACACTCTCTCTCTTCTTCCCTCTAGCTCTTTTCATTCCTCACATTAAAAAACCCTCTGAAAATTTTCAACTTAATCAAACCTTAAAAATTCAAGCACATTGCTTTGTTTATAACTATGGATAAGCAACTAGAACTTTGAGGATTACACCAATGAAAAGATAAATTTTTACAATTTAAAATCTATTTTTTTTTATAGTTTATATCGTTGTGATTTCGCGTTCTGCTCAGTGAACGAAAGCTGCACAACACAGCAAAGTTCGGTTCAAAGTGGTCGAATGAAAAATAAATTGTTCGGCCACATAAGCCGAACGAAATTAATTAGTGGTCCACATTTACCGAACAATTTCATAAACGTTCGGACATTCAAGCCCATAGTGGAGGAGATAAAAGCACAAAAAAATGTGTAAGATCTTGGCATGGTTGGAACATCGAGTATCTTAAAACTAGTGGATCTCTTGGGGTTCAGTTCATGTGTGTGAGCCACACATATATAATAAGAGGGTCAATCCGGCGTTGACACGCGGATTGGAACTCTTATAATCTCTTATAATATGTGTGTGAGGCCAACGTGTCACACCGGATTGACGCTCTTACGTGTCAACGCCGATTGGCCCTTGGATTGGAACTCTTAAATCTCTTATAATATATGTGTGAGGCCCACGTGTCAACACGGATTGGCCCTCTTATGTATCAACGCCGAATTGACCCTCTTATTGTATGTGTGTGGCGCTCACACATATGAACTGAACCTGATCTCTTGGGCTTACTCTGAGCCTGGATGGACATCCAACAGAACAAAAACCCCATGGAGAGTGAATTCAAATGTCATGTTCGTTGTTTGTTTCACTGAGAACAAATAACTTTCATACGCTAATTTCTAAAAGCTATTTGAGAGAAAGAGATTGGTTTGATTAATCATTAAACAAGCAAGCATCCAGAGCATTGTTCGGTCAAATCTGACCGAACAAGTCTACCTGTATGTATGTGTTTGGTCATCTTACCGAACACATATGAACTAGACTTTAGCCGTGGAACAACTTACGAATTCATCATTTACAACAACGAAAAATTTTGATTCCCCCCCCCCCCCCCCCCCCCCCCCTCCAGAAGCTAGGATTCAGCAGATGGTCTGGCGGGAGATGGACGACACGGGGAGCAGAGGCGGGCGATGGATGGCAACGAAGATGGTAGAGCAGCGAGTAAGGGTGGCGCGGGAGAGAGGTGTGTGTGTGTGTGTGAGAGAGAGAGAGAGAGAGATAGAGGAGTTTGTTGATGGTGGGGGGGGGGGGGGGGAGATATATTTGAAATTCTGAAAAGTTACAAGTTTATAAAGACGAAAAATATTTTTGAAAATTTGATGAATGTATTTATTATTTTTGTGGCTGTACTAATTTATTGGGTGCTTTTTGCCAAAGCGATGGGTCCCAATATCCGCTCCTCCTCCGAAATAATCACTGGAATCAGGAACAGAAAAAAAGAAACGGAAAAATAAAATAAAAAAATAACTCAAATTTTGCTGTCGAGAGGGTGTTAGGTTCGGGTTCAGATTGGTAGTGACCCGACCCAATTGGGATCCGACTTGTTTCCTTCTCTATCCCCTTATCTTGCTTGTTCTCAGGGCTCTTCTTTCTTTGTGCACGCAGAAACTCCGCTCGAAGAGAACCAGAAAGAGAGAAAATGGCGACGGCGGCGGTGGGTCCACCGACCCTTCTTAGCTTCGCGAAAACACCCAGGTTTAGGGTTCTGGCGACTCCTTCATCCTTGAAAGTTTCCAATGGAGCCGTCGGGTTTGCAGCCTCGGAGCTAAGCGGCCTCAAGATCAGCAGCGCCGTCTCTCCGCCGGCCCAAATATTCATCCCTAGACTCCCCATCATCAACCCAATCGTCGCTCGTAAGCTTCACTCTCTTCTCAAGACTCAATTGTTCTCAATTCGAAGTTCAAGTATTTGTCGTTGTTAGCATTGTTGAGTTTGCATTTTGGAGTAATTGAGGGGAAAAGTTTA
>JAVJIF010019563.1:0-106203 GCA_038442645.1 Agave tequilana | reverse complement strand
CCACCCTCACGTCCATGACATAAACCATTATTTTCCATTAAAAGTCAATAAGGGAAAACTTACAAAATATCGAGGAGAAGATTACAAGTATTAAAAGAAAAGAATTACAAGTAGATCTCCTCTGAGATTTTAGGGAAGTGTGCCGGTGGGAGTCTGATCAGCGCGATCACTTTGTCTCGTTGATGATGCGAGTGATCGATCTTCGAATGTTACTGCTTAAAAATTCTTTCTCGCCTGGTTCCGGAGATTCCTAGAAAAAAGAAGGTCTTGACGTATCAACACCTTGGACTTAGAGAAAGTAATTCTCTGAAGTTTGTGTGAAACAAGAAAAAGTTAGCCTTGTTAGCTTTCTCAATGCCTTCCTTCCTGCCTCTCCTGTTCTGCTCTCCCTTTGATTGCCTGCCCTCCTTCGCCTGAGCTCATTCTCAGTTGAGCTATTATAGGCTCTGGAGGGTGTTAACTGCCCCTAAAATTCAGCCATGACAGATAACAGTCAGCTAGCTTCGCGCCGAAGGCTGTTTTGAGCTTTGTGCAAGGCTATAACGCTCGTACTAGGCTAATGTGAGCCGCATGTGAGGCTAGAAGGCTCGCGCGAGCCTAAAATGACCTATTGACCTGGCCGTTCCACTGAACGTGGGGTGATGAGTAGGTGGGTGTAACCGCTCACTTAAAGTGGCATTAACCCAACTAACATAGTGGGGTTAGCTCACTAAATACTAGTCAAAGGTCTGACCTGGCCAGCCCTCTCGTAGACTAGTAGAAGCTTCGCGCGAGGCTGGATGCAGCCTAGCGCGGGGCTAGCTTTAGCTCCGTACGCGGGGCTAAAAGCTCTTAATCAAGCTTTCATGGCTTCGATGAAGTTAGAAAATTAGCCTGTGCGGCTATGTAGGCAAAGCTAGCACTTGACTCGTTACTGAGCTTTGAAGGGCTTCAGCGCGAAGCTAGATAATTTAGCCTCTGGAGTGAGGCTAGCACCTTGGTCTCGCGCGAGGCTGAGCATTGAGCTGAATCAACCTCAAAAGATAGTATTTGTCCTGCTGTCTGCTTCACTGGATCAGCGGAGCCTGAGCTGCTGCTTTGTCCCCGAGACGTGTTGAATTGGTCATCAGCTTGTCCGCAGCTTGTCTTTTACAGATATCGACAAGTTGGACATCATTCTGACTAGTTGAAAATTTGTATGTCAACAAAATCTCCTTCAAAATTTTGTAATCTGTAATGGGATGGTTCGGATTTCAAAATACTTTGAATTGCTTCGATTGGTAATAAAAGATATGTAGGTGTGAGCTTTGCCTTGATAGTTGAGCTCAGCTTCGCCTTTTTGACTGAATTTTAGTCCTGCTTCTAGGCTGGATTAGTCTCACCTTTTGGCTGAAATAGGCTTGCCTCTCGGTAGCTTCGCCTTTGATAAAAGGCTCGCCTTAGGGCTAGAATAGGCTCGCCTTTGGGCTGAAATAGGCTTGCCTCTGGGTAGCTTCACCTTTGATAAAAGGCTCATCTTAGGGCTGGAATAGGCTCGCTTCTTGGAGGAAATAGGCGTGCCTCTGGGTAACTTCGCCTTTATAAAAGGCTCACCTTAGGGCTGGAATAGGCTCGCCTCTGGGAGGAGCCTCACCTCTGGGATTCTTTAAGCAACCTCACTTTAAGCGAAGTTGGCTTGCCAGTGCCCTGTCAGTGTTAACCTCACATGCGCTTTGAGAATAGGCTCACCTCTGGGAGGAGCCTCGCCTCTAGGGTAACCTTGCTTCAGGTAAAAGGTTCGCCTCTGGGGAGCCTCGCTTCTGGAGTAGCCTCGTCTTCGGCTCTTTTAAGCAACTTCACTTTCAAGGCAAGGTTGGCTTGTCAGCGCCAAGTCAGCGGTAGCCTCGCATGCGCTGTGAGGGGGCACTTCCTTTCCCGAGGCCAAATGGCCTCTCATGAGTTATAAGGGAGATTCCTTTTCCCAAGGCTAAGCACTCAAATGCTTTAGCCTCTCCTGCGCTTCAAAATTTGAAGTGGTAGCGGCGATGTTAAGACATGGGGCCTATAAATAGGACCTTTGTAGTCCTTTCTAGAGAAATATTTTTTTTCTCTTCAATGAGTCTTCCATAGAAACCTTATCTTCCCTCCTTGTTGCCTTTTGAAAATACCAGGGTCTTCATCCTCTTCATCTCTCCATAATTCAGGTCCATGACATCTTTACATTGTCCAGGCAAGGAGGCTGAGGCCCCTGAGGAAACTTTTGCTCCGGTCGTTACTCGACCCATCACCGTGAGCATTACTGCTTTCGCGATCTCACCATTTTGGTGATCTTTAGGGAATTTTCTCCCTCAATTTTAGCTTTAACAGCTAAATTTAGGGATTAAATTCCTTGATCCTTTTTTTCTGAAGAATTTGGAGAAAACTTTTAGCTTCTTGAAGAAGCTGGTACTTGCCTGATTAGGCGAAGATGTTCTTCTAGGCGAGGCTTATGCCTTGGCTTTCTAAGGCGAGGATAACCTTGCCATATAGGCGAGGCTATGCCTTGGCCTTCTCGAGGTGTGGCTAGCCTTGCCATATAGGCGAGGCTATGCCTTATCCCTTTTAAGGCGAGGCTATGCCTTATCCCTTTTAAGGCAAGACAAGCCTTGCCATTTAGGCGAGACTAGGACTTAGCCTTTTCTAGACCAGTTTAGCCTTATCATACAGCGAGGTTAGGACTTGGCATTTTTAAGGTTAGTCCAGTCTTGCCGTTTAGGTGAGGCTAAGACTTTGCCCTCTCTGGGCCAGCTTAGTCATGCCATATAGGCGAGATTAGGACTTAGCCTTTTTAAGGCTAGTCCAACCTTACCGTATAAGTGAGGTTAAGACTTGGCCTTTGCTAGGCCAGTCTAGCTTTGTCATATAGGAGAGGCTAACCTTGGTCTTCTTCAAGGCATAAGTGCCTTTCAATGTCTCGAGCATTTCGCTTCTGTATAATCTGAAGTTTAACCTCAAGGGAGAGTTAGTTCTGCATGTGGAGCGAGACTGGATCTGGATCAGTTCCACTTAGGGAGCGAGGCTGTAACTTAGCATTTTTATTTTTACTCAATGCTAACCGCTTATATTTTTTTCTTTGTTTTACAGTGCATTATACTCTTGATTTATTGAGCAATATCTTCGACTCGACGATGAAGGAGAACAGGAGTATGCATCTTCATTTTCAAGTCCAGGCTTTAATTATCAGTAGGAAGAATATACGGAGCAGTCGGCACTAATTCCAGGGGAGACCAACGGTTGTTTATCCAAGATACTCACTTGTCGCAAACTTGTGCTGTTGAGCTTAACGTATATGGGAAACTGTGTCATTATTCCGCCAATCTCTCGCCTTTGCTGAGTCTCTGCACAAGATATTTGAAGGTCATAGGAAAGGAGGTGTCACCAGTAAGGTCTCGGATCCTCTCTTTACCAATCTTGTTCAAAAAATGATAGCAGCGAAGAACCCATGCTGATTGGATGACTTTCTGGTGGCAAAATCTTCCATTAAGCGAAGGATTATGGCCATGTGAGGGGGAGGCCTTTCGTGTCCAGTTGCTCTGGTGAACTCAGAATGTCTCACTGCATTTTGACTTTGATGACTGCCCCTATTTTGAAGAGCGAAAGTAGATCTATTATTCTGGATGTAGAGCAACAAGTCGCTGCTTTTGAAATATAAATTGTATAAGAGACAATCTAGATGTATCATCAATGTATCTTCCTTTTTGAATCAATAAAATATTTGCCTTTGACTCATTTGCTCCTCTCCATATCTTCCTCTGTGTGCTCATATAATTACCATAGGTAATATAAATCTCCTGTAAGGAGGACGTGGTAAGCAAGTTCTTCTGAAAGACCTAAAAAGGGTGAAAATTCACCAAGTTGAATTTTCAAAGAATTACAAATGTGACAGAAATTATTTAGAGGTTAAGAACATGATAAAGTCAGTCAAAATATAAGAGTCCACTGGGGATTAAAAGAGGGTAGTTTAGGAATCCGTTAGGAACCACTAATCTGAAAAGATTAAGTCTGGTGATTCGTCAATTCAGAGGTGATAAACTAGGCATAACTGATTAGAGATCATCAGATAAGGAATTTTATTGTTCAGAGGTGACGAATTGGACATAACGACAAAGAAGGATAAGTTTGGTCAATCATCAATTCAGAGGTGATGAACTGAACATAACTGATAAATTACCAAATAAAGAATGTTTACTGTTTAGAGGTAGCGAACTAGACATAACAGTAAACAAAAAAGTGAGACTTGCTATCTATTGGTTCAGAGGATTAACTGGACATGACTGATTGAGAAAACACCAAGCTCAAAATTTTGTCATTCAGAGGTGATAAACTGGACGTTATGACAAAATGATGGTGAACCCGGTTCTAGGGACCCGTGTATTCAGAGGTGATAAACTGGACATGATGGACTAAGACACACTAAATTCTAAATCCGCTACCAGAGGTAGTCGTATTAACTTAACAGCTAGCCCACTAGGGACTGCAAAGGTGAATTGGATCTGAGCACTGATTAGTTTAGAGGTAATATAAATATGACCATCTAAGGGACGCCAGGCTCGCAATTTGTTATTCAGAGGTAGTCTTATTAACATGACAGTAAGAACTCCCACCTTGACAAAGAAAAGGAGAATAAAATTATGGACTCGTCTGTTCAATGGTGTTAAACTGGATATGACACTTTGAGTACCATAAAAGGGGAGATCTTGGTACCGTCAGTTCAGAGGTAATATGGACATAACCGATTGAGAGTTACTAGACTCAAATCCCTGCCGTTCAGTAGTGGCGAACTGGACATAATGGCAAAGGTGTAGTTCCTACTGGACTAGAAGATGAGACTTGGCTATCTGTCGGTTCAGAGGTAACATGAACATAACCGATTGAGAAACCACCAAGCTCAGAATTTCTACCGTTCAGAGGTGACAAGCTTGACATGATGGTAAAAGAAGTAGTTCCGCTAGGGAAAATAGGATTTGATTACGAATTCCGTAGGAAAATTGGTATTTTCTAAATCATTTGGAAGAAATTGTCAGAGGTATATTGTTAACGCGACAACCAGGAAAATCCAGTGAGGACTTGAAAAGAGAAATAATAAACTTCAAGAGGAGTCTATGATCGGGGAAAAATCGCGCACGAAAAGTGTAGTTTTGAAATCAAGATTTAAAGTGTGTGTGCTTTGGCTTACTCGATACTTCCGTTATAGTATAGAGGCTAAAACAAGTCGAATCCACAAGAACGGGAGGCGATAGAAGCTTTACCGAAATGTTCACGTTTGTGTTAAAAGTTCTTCAATGTTTTAAAGAATCAAAAGAAAGAAAAGAATGAATGAAAAGAGAAGTACGGTGAAACATGAAGAAGTGGGAAACATAGAAGAAATGGTATTTGTGGTTTTGGTATATTTCTAAAACAAAGTGAAAAGGAAAAGAAAACTCATAGCTACAACTACTAATGGCTCCACTAACATGCTAACCTCTTAATGATAGTTGCCTCACATGTATCCTTGGCTATCACTAGTCTTGGTTCAAGAGCGTTTCAAAGTATGACCCATATGTCAACTTTCACATCCTAATTCAACTAACAAGTTCAAGCTACCCTTAAACCATCAAAACCCAACAAGAGCAAGCATGGAATAAAGTAACGTTAGCTTGTTAGAGAGTTAGATGTTAGAGTGTTAGAATCCATCATCATGAGCCATCAATGGCTCTTGCAAGAGCAAGGCCATATAGAGGCTATTAGATTCATGTGGATTATCAAATAAGAAGTTAGACTAGTTAGTGTTAGTAGTTAGTTGCCATGAGATAAAAGATTAACTAAACATGTAAAAGGAGTTAGAGAAGAAAACAAAGACAAGTTAAGAGAGCACCTTTCATAGATTGTCACCTTCTATTATAAGCACTCTTGCTTCCCAACCATGTACCTCTCTCTCTCCTATTACAAGATCTACAAGAAATGAAAAAAACAAAGGAAGAAGAAGAACTAACCTAAACTAGACTACCCTAAACTACAACATAGAGAGGAAACTATAATACTATCTATATATCTCTAACTGAAGAACCCCAGGGGGTATATATAGGCACCAGGGGAAAGGGGGGCCAGGGGGCAAACGCTGGCCCAAAGTACGGGCGTGGCTGCGCCCGTACGGTCGTGGAAACGCGGCCATAGCCACGTACCGTGGCTCTTCTAGAGACGCGCGCACGGCGCTTTCTGCCGCGCGATGTCCTATCTGTCCCCTGTCAGTTGCAGGTCCCAGTTTCTAGTTTTGAGCTCCTGGTTTTGACGAATCAGCTCTCCAAAGTCAATGGCTAAATTATAGGCCTTTAATCACCCATTAAATGGTGATTTAGGGTCTTCTTGTTCATTGCACACCATGGACCTAGAAACATGCAAGAGAGGTGTTTATTAGCAGAATTTAATATTAAATAAATGTGAATATGTGATATGAAATATGCAGTTTCAGAGACTAATTACACCCCCACACTTATCTTTTGCTCGTCCCGAGCAAAACAAAAAACTAAAGGAATATTACACCACTTTCGCAGGTGACGCGATTGCACTGAGCATGTGCAATAAGCCGTTGAACCTCTAGGTTTCCCCTAGAGGAGGAGTTCTGTCTCCTGAGGGTTTTCAGAGGATTGCACCCACAAAAATCATAAAGAAAGAAATCAAATGTTCATATTTTGAAAAACGCATTTTGAAATAGAGAAAAATGTTGAAGCTTTTTTGTGAAAATATTAGTGATCTAAGGTCATAGGTTATCCAGAAATTATTCTTCCTTAAACTAAGTCGAAATGCAAAATCTTGTTATAAATTAAATGTAAAAATTTAAAATTGAATTGACACTTTGATCTTTCATAAAACTCTTAAAAATATGCACTTTGTGAACTGTGAAGATTTTTGGGATTCGACTCTAACTTTCATGCCATTTATTTATGTGTGCATAATTTTTTATTATTTTTTAATTTTTTATTATTTTATTTTTTTCTTCCCTTAGTTTTCTTAGGCTTTCTTATTTACCCAGATAGCGAGCCTTTAGCCAGTGACTCCCAAACCGGATGATCTTAGGGCACCAGATGAGAAAACATCCCTTGGACTTAAGGACTCAAGTAAATAAGGCCACAAAACTAAAGGGGATTATTTTATTTTTGTCCATCGTTCTAAGTGTGAATAATTATGCTTCCTGAGGCATAATTACCCAACTTCAATAAGTGATTTTTATTATCATCATTTCATTTTTATATATATATATATTTTTATGACATTTTCAGTCTTTGTTTCAATCCCAAAAATTGTGCAAGTGTGGAATGCATAAATCTAAGGCAAAAAATTCAAGATCAAATTATCTTTCCATTCTTACTTTCTTATCTTAAAATTTAAACAAGATCTATTATTTTGACTTGGTTTAAAATTCATAATTTTAGGTCTTCCTAATTTCTAAGATAATATTAATTTTCTTAAAAATAAATCAAAACTATTTCCCTTATGTCAAAAAGCTTTGTAAAAAGAAAAGAAAAGAGTTTTTATACAAAAGAAAATTTAAAAAGTTCCTAAAAAGGAAGTGTAAAAGAAAGAAAATGTAAACTAACTATGTTAGTAAACCCTCCCCCACACTTATCTCATGCATTGTCCTCAATGCATCGTGAATGTATATATACATGAAACAAATGGAGAGGGAAGGAAAATTACCTCATAGTGGTGGCTCCGGTGGTGGTCTGACTGGGCCAAGCGTTGCTACCCAATCAAGATATCAAGAATCTTGCAGAAACCCACCAGTGACCTCTCTAATGCGACCCAGTAAAAGAATGATTGACTGAATGGTCTTATTTAAAAACTTATCCCCATCTAATTTCCAATTTTTAAAAATAATTACTGAGTCATTTTCTTCAACATCCTTGTCCAACAATGAAGTGTGATTTTGAAAGATGATTGATTTGGACTCAAATGGAATAGGAATAAAAACTGATACCGACTCGTAAATTTGACTCAGATCAAGTCAAGAGTCAACAATGAGAGTCAAAATTGGTTCAAAAATCAGGTCCAAACTAAAGAATTAATGTTCACACACTTTTTCCATCAATGAAGTGTGATCATAAGGTATTGGTGATTCAATTTCACAGTGTACTGGTACAGGATTCAATGTTGACCCGAAATAGAGAAAAAATCTGGTAAAGATACTAGAATCATTATTGAATTAAAAGTGAAATGGAATCACCAACTTGAGGTTCAGGATCACTTTCAAGTTCAATTTCAGAAAAAGAATAACTTGCCAAATGTCAAGGTGGTGTTCAAAATTTTTGGCAAGTTCAAATAGATGTAATGAAATTGATTCTTGATTTTTGTCCACAGAAGGAATGTGAAAGGGTGAAATGATCGATTCAAGTTCAGAAATTATGGGAATCAAAATTGGCTCAAGAACATCACTTAGTTTAGGTAACACTACAGGAGTCGATATTGATTCAAGGACTGGACTCGAATCACTAAATTGAAGCTCAGGTTCACATTCATCTTCATGTTCAATTTCAGAAATTGGATAACTTGTCAAACTATCAAGAAGTTGATGTTGGTCAAGTGCAGGTTAGTATGATAAAATTGAAGCTGGATTTCCAAAATGACAAGATTCTTGAGTCATATGAACATCTGATGGACATGGGAACTTATTCACATTTTGTATTATTCGCTCGGTCTCTTGTACGAATTCCATAATTTTTTCCCACAATGATTTTCTTTGACTGGTTCTGAAAAGAACTATTTTGGAAATTTTGTGCACATGAAGAGGCCATCATATTTTCAAATTATTTTTGGGCCTTTATTACTTCTTCCAAACTCCTTTCCAATGATGATTTTTCTTCAATTGGTGGTTCAGGAAAAGGAGTATATGAATCAAAATTGGGGAATGAATATTGTGAAAATTGTGGACAAGATGGTTGAAAATTTGACTCGGGTAGGCGAATCCCCATTGACTCTGTGATGAGTTGAAATTATTTTGAAAATTATGGTCATATGGTTGGGGATATGGGTCATATTGATTCGGATAATTCTAACTCGGCATAAATGGTTGGTTCATGTTGTACATAGCCGGGTCAGATTTATCCGAGTCAAATGAGGTCGGGATGAAGTATGGATTCATATTAGGATTGAAAGAATTGTTGTTGTTGAAATCCATTTCACAATTTACAAAAAAACAAACAAACAAACAAACAAGGAAAAAGAAAAAGAAAAAGAAAACAAGCCTATGCTATGGTTGACTTAGACCTAGACGACTCCTAACTGGGTTAGACTATCCACAGGGGGTACGTTATCAAAATTTGATCATGATTTAATCGGCCAGGTAGGGGTAAGATCAGTGGGAGGTATCCGTGCTAGAGCAACGGGCCTAATTATGCCAAACCACTATTCTTCGAGGTTTCACCTCTCAATCCCCAACCTTAGACACCAATTTGACAAGAGTCAACTTCTAACAAATTTCCTCTTAGGTCAATCTCTTAAATGAGTCTGAGATGTCCCTAGGGCCAACGTCTAGAAATTTTTATTAGGCTTGGGTTGTGTGAGTAGGGAGGTGATTTGGGCTAAGGGAGGGTAATGACTTCCCCACCTAATGTTATTTTGGGTTTTACCCTTAAGTTCAATTCGGGCAACTGTGCAATATAGATAAGAATAAACACACAAAGAGAGTAAATCACCCACGTGTTTTTCCTAACTATATGCAACGCAATATGTACACCTCCGTCTAGATTAAAACAACACAAGAACAAAATACAGTATATTGGAATAAAAATGACACAAGCCTAGATGCAAATGTCTAAACCGTTTTAAAGCATCCATTTTCTGTATTTTAGTTCTTAAAATTATTACAACGTATAGATAATATAAACAAAAACTAGTAGCAGAAAATAAGAATATACAAGAATTTACCCAACTACACAAAAGCAAGTGTGGACTTCTACAATGCTAAAAATTTTGACCACACCAAAAAAACAAAGAAGAAAAGTTAACAAAAAACGTGAAATCAAACTGTTCCCATCCCCGGCAACGGCGCAAAAATTTGATCGGGGAAAAACCGCGCACGAAAAGTGTATATTTTGAAATCAAGATTTAAAGTGTGTGTGCTTTGGCTTCCTCGATACTTCCGTTATAACATAGAGGCTAAAATGAGTCAA
The DNA here is from genome assembly GCA_038442645.1 of Agave tequilana. Taxonomy (NCBI): domain Eukaryota; kingdom Viridiplantae; phylum Streptophyta; class Magnoliopsida; order Asparagales; family Asparagaceae; genus Agave; species Agave tequilana. The sequence goes on along the minus strand of JAVJIF010019563.1, from coordinate 96,061 downwards.
ATCCACAAGGACGAGAGGCGATAGAAGTTTTACCGAAATGTTCACGTGTGTGTTAAAAGTTCTTCAATATTTAAAAAATCAAAAGAAAAGAAAAGAAAGAATGAAAAGAGAAGTACGGTGAAACACGAAGAAGTGGGAAACATGGAAGAAATGGTATTTGTGATTTTGGTATATTTCTAAAATAAAGTGAAAAGATATAGAAAACTCATGCCTACTAACTACTAATGGCTCCACCAACATGCTAATCTCTTAGTAATAGTTGCCTCACATGTACCATTGGCCATCACTAGTCCTTGGTTCAAGAGCGTTTCAAAGCATGACCCATATGTCAACTTTCACATTCAAATTCAACCAACAAGTGTAAGCTACCCCTAAACCATCAAAACCCAACAAGAGCAAGCAAGGAATAAAGTAATGTTAGCTTGTTCGAGAGTTAGATGTTAGAGTGTTAGAATCCATCATCATGAGCCATCAATGGCTCTTGCAAGAGCAAGGCCAAGTAGAGGCTATTAGATTCATATGGATTATCAAATAAGAAATTAGACTAGTTAGTGGTTAGTAGTTAGTTGTCATGAGAGAAAAGATTAGCTAAACATGTAAAAGGAGTTAGAGAAGAAAACAAAGACAAGTTAAGAGAGCACCTTTTATAGATTGTCACCTTCTATTATAAGCACTCTTGCTTCTCAACCATGTACCACTCTCTCTTCTATTACAAGACCTACAAGAAATGAAAAATATAAAGGAAGAAGAAGAACTAACCTAAACTAAACTAAACTACCCTAAACTATAACATGGAGAAGAAACTACACTACTCTATATATATCTCTAACTGAAGAACCCCAGGGGGGTATATATAGGCACCAGGGGAAAGGGGGCCAGGGGACAAACCCTGGCCCAAAGTACGTGCGCAGCCGCGCCCATATGGCTGCAGAAACGCGGCCATAGCTGAGTTTTCGCGGCTCTTCTAGAGCCGCGCCACGGCGCTTTCTGCCACGTGCTGTCCCGTCTGTCCCCTGTCAGTTGTAGGTCCCGGTTTCTGATTTTTGAGCCCCTGGTTTTGACGAATCAGCTCTCCAAAGTCAATGGCTATATTATAGGCCTTTAATCATCTATTAAATGGTGATTTAAGGTCCTCTTTTTTATTGCACACCATGGATCTAGAAACATGCAAGCGAGGTGTTTATTAGCAGAATTTAATATTAAATAAATGTGAAGATATGGCATGAAATATGTAGTTTTAGAGACTAATCAGTCTACCACAAAATTACTAGGGAGTTTGAAAATGAATCCCATAAGAGATTATATGTCAGAGGTAATCATTAATGTGACAAAAAGAACTCTGTGGGGATTCAGAGATAATTATTAGCGTAATAACTGAATCCCTCGCTGGAGAATTTTGAAAGGAGATTTTGTCAAAAGTGATTGTGACAACTTCTCCACTCGAGGATTATAAAAGCAACTTGTCTGAGGTGTGATGTTAACTTGACAAGGATTCATTTACTGTTAGAGGAGTTTGAACATAACAGCAGCTTCAGTGGATTTAGATCTGCTGGAGTTTGGATGTAGATTTTATTCGCTGGGGAATATATCAGAGTCTCACTATAAAAGGTTTAATATTTATATGATAGGTTTGACTTGTGATTGATTTAATTGGGGAAATGAATATTGTTTTGTGTGGTCTTACCTATCCATGGACAGAAATTGGTAAGATATTTTGGAGGGGAATCAAATGTGATCAGGTCCCTTAGGATTTTTAGTAAACCCTCAGCTGTCAACAGATTTGATATGCCTTTATCAACCACTGTCTGAGTTGGGCTAGCCATGCTATTCCCCTCAGCATGATGAGTTATCGAGAATTTCTATTGGACTTAAGAGCCAATATTTTTCTCTATCCTTAGCCGTTCGAGGGCGTTGGATTTTGATAGTGACAAAGCTAATACTTAGCTAACTTACCTTTATTCGCCCAACTCTATTGAGGATTGGACTGTGTTCTCATACACCGTTCATCTCGACCAGCTTCTTATATGCCTATTAGAACTCTTAACCAGCTTCTTATTTGTCAATTAGTGCTTCAATGATGTTTAATCGTCGATGCTAGTCCCACCTATCACCGAATAGTTGTTGATAATTGAGGACTATTATGCTCATGTTCAACAAGAATATAGTCGTCTGCCATCGATCGATGAGGACTATTATACTCGTGTTGAGCAGAAATATAGTCGTCTGTTGTCGATCGATGAAGACTATTATGCTCGTGTTGAGCAGGAATATAGTCATCTGTTGTCGATCAATGAGGACTATTATGCTCGTGTTGAGCAGGTGATCGGTCGTTAATATTGCACATTCATTATCATATTCTCATACTTATTAAAGAATAAACTCTGCTTTTTCCTAATTATTATTTAATTTTTTTGCAGGCCCATTACAAGAGGAGAGGGAAGAGAAATGAGCCAAAAGCCCATCAAATTCTGATTTAAATCAGAATTAATTCGAAGTCAGTAAATCAGGGCAGATCTGGTCGGTTCAGATCGGTCAAAAATTAGTTTAAAAATATATCTCCTATTTAAAACAAACGATCAAAGGCCGTTTTCGTCAAATCCAGGAGCTGAAATGAGAAATTCAAAACCGGATAAAATAATCTCTCGAAACTAGGACCCCCACTACTTGGTGTGGCCACCTGGCCATACCTAGGCCGCGGAAACGCGTTTTCGCGACTTTGTTGCAACAGTTGGGGGAGCGTTTGCTCCCCTATCTTCGTACGCCCCTCCCAGTTGGGTTTTGCCTATAAATACTGAGTTTTTCAGAGCGTACAGGGGACGATGATGCAGAGATAGAATTTAGTCCACTTTTTCATTCTTTTTAGTATAGATTTTTGTTTTTCTTTTTATGTAATTTTTAGTTTTCATTTATATAATTCAGAGGAGATCAGAGTTTCATAGAAGAATGAGAATGAAGCTTGTGCTGAGAGTGACACCGGTGTAAGTTATTCTTCTTTTCTCTTATTATTATAAAATTGAATCTATAGTTATCTTTTTTATGTACTTTATTTTTGTGTTCTTCTTTTCTATTTCTCTCTTTCTTGTACCAATTGCTATCCAAGTGAGTCTTATAACATCGAAAGAGCCTTGCCTTTGCCAGTGCCACCGATAGCTCATGACGATGGATTTTAGTCTCAGTCTGTGTCATTTCATACTTTTTTTATCTTGATGATGTAATGTGGAAGAGACGAGAATCAGCTCTTATGGGCTATGCGCTGATTGCCTCCACTTCAAGGTAACATCGTCGCCAAAGATTCAAGGTAAGCTTTTGGTCAAAGGAGGTAAGAATTATTTTTAATTTCTTTCTTTAAACTTTTAGTATAAATTACCAACACCACAATCTTTCAAATCTCTTTCACTCTTTTTCAATTTCTTTATACATATCACTTCTATTTTCTCCACCTTCTCATTCTACCACTTTCTTCCTAACTTGACTTTAACTCCATTTTTTCTCTTTTCTTTTTAAGAACTAAAAGAAGATCTTTATCCATTCTTTGTAACCTAAAAGAGAACTTATTAAAAAGCTTCCATCACTAGTCCCTCCTTGCGGATCACGACCCGTATAGCCACTTGCTTTTGCGGTAGCATTGAGTACCTTGCACTCTTTATTCTTAAGTTCTGAAATTCTGTATTTTGTGTGCAGGTAAAAGCATTAATCAAACTTTGGCGCTGTTGCCGGGGAGAGACGGTAAGTTAATCTCTTTTTAGATTTACATTTTTGGTTAACTTTCTTCTTTGTTTTTGGTATACAGATTTAACAACAAGAATTTTTGCTACAGTGGATATATAAGTGGCCTTGGACTCTCTCAAGAAAGCAGAGCCCAAAAGCCCTCAGATTTGCTACATTCATGTGGCAATCTGAGTGAACTACTAATCTGTATTTTCTGCAGGTTGGCTGAATTGCATAGTTTAATCTCTGTAGCATTTATTTTCTTATTTGACTCACTGTATATACATTTCTAACACAACAGTAAAAAGTTGATTGTAAATATTAAAAATGATTTAGACTTTGCATTTAGGCACGTGTCTATTTCATTATACTTTCTATTTACTGTTGAAAAGTGCTGAAGACAAGGTATGTGTGCATAGCATTTAGTATAAAGTTCATTCTTGTATGAAATATTACTTGAGTGTTACTTTTTTCTATATACTTGTACATAGCACTAACTTGATTTAAGGGTTTGTCCTATAAACAAGATAAGGTGGGAAAGTCATTACCCTCCCTTAGCCCACAAACAATCTCCTCACTCATTAACCCAAGCCTAACTAAAACTAAGTAGACGTTGGTCCTAGGGACATCTCAGACTCAAATAGGAGACTAACCTAAGAGGGAAGTTGATTTGAATCTGACTCTTGCCAAATCGGTGACTAAAGTTGGGGATTGAGGGGCGAAACCCAGAAGGCTGGTGGTTTGGCTTAATTAGGCCCGTCGCTTTTGCGCGAATACCTCCCACCAATCTTGCCCTTACCTGGCCGATTAACTTGTGGTCAGATTCAGCAATATACCCCCCGTGGACAGTCTAACCAGTTAGGAGTCGTCTAAGTCTAAGGTTTACCCTTTTTTCTTCTTTTTATTTGTTTGCTTATTTTTTTGTTTTTCTTTTTGTATTTGACATTTCCTGTGTGATATGGCTTATAACAATAATTTTTCTAATTTTAATGGTAATCCATATTACCCCCGACCTCTTTTTCGAATATTACCAACCCAACATATCATAACTTTAACCAACCTAGTGTGCCGGATTGGTCTTATCCGAATCAATATAACCCATGCCTCCAATCTTATGATCATAATTTTCAAAATAATTTTAACTCTTCACATAGTCAATGGGGATTCACCTCCCCGAGTCCAATTTTCAACCAACTTGTCCTCCATACCCACCTTGTCCATAATATTTTCAAGACTCATACTCAGTTCCACCAGTTCAAAATAGAAAACTATCAATCTTGAAAATGAGTATGCGTGAATCCAAGCAACAATCACAAAATCTGACGGACTCATAATTTCACCACAAATTTCAAAATAAAACTTCATCTTTTCAAGTCCAATCGCAACAAAATGATGAACCAATCAACTATGAAAAGATGTTTGAAGTCATGACTCAAGCTCAAATCGCTCGTAATCATGACATAGATATGATGGTCCAAACTCTCCATTCTCACCGTTTGACCATTTCTGATGTCGCTAACCATTATGTTAGAGCCAAAGAATCATGTTGTTTTGGAAAACAAGATTCTATTTTAGCACAACCATTTGAACTTGCCTAACTCAAAATTTTGAAAATGATATTGACAGTTTGGCAAGTTATCCCTTTCCTAAAATTGAACTTGAGAATGAATATGATCCTGAACCCCAACTTGGTGATTCAATTCTACTTCCTGATTCAATAATGACTCTGGTGTCTTCACCTGATTTCAATCTTTTTCCCGAGTCAACATTAGATCCTGTGACAATTCATCATGAAATTGAATCGCCCATCTTTGATGATCATCATATTGAACTTGACCAATTTCATACTTTTGAAAGTCCCATTGACAAATTGGCAAGTTCTCATTTCTATGAAATTAAACTCAATGAGAAATGTGACCTAGATTCTCAAATTTGTGATCCAGATTAAATTCCTGAATCAATATTGACTCCTATTTTGTTACCCAACTTGAGTAATATTTTAGAGTCAGTTTCGATTCTCATACATGTCATTCTTGAACTTGAATCATCAATATTAGGTCACATTCCGTTGTTGGAAAATGAATGTGGACTTGAGTTTCCACTTCTTTATTTGGACCCACTTCCTGAACCAATCTCGACTCCTGAATCTTTACTTGATTTAAGTCACTTTCTTGAGTCGATATTAGTTCCCGTACTTCCTAAGTCCAAGTCAATCATTTCATCTTTTCACACACCATTTTAGGACAAGAGTGTTGATAAAATTGACTCCGAAATTATTTGTGAAATTTAGTAATTAGATGGGGTAAAATTCTTAATAAAAATCATTTATATATCCATCATTTTAGTGGGTTGTAATAGAGAGGTTTCTGGTGGGTTCCTCCGAACTCCACGAAAATTCGCTTGGGCCGCATTTCGTGGACCAATCAGACCACCACCGGAACCACGACCTTAAAGTAATATTTTTCTTCCCTTTCTTCTTTTTCATGCATCTATGCATTAGTTCATACATTGAGGACAATGCATGAGATAGAGGTCTAACATAACTTAGGTTTTCCTTTTTATTAAAAGAAAAAAAGAAAAAATAAACATTTTCTTTACTTTTAAAAAAACTTTTTGAAAATAGAAACAATATTTTGACATATTTTTTATAAGAAATTAAGTCAATTTTAAGGAATAGGAGAATTATAATTAGGATTTCTTATACTTGGTCAAAATAAAATTATTTGTTTGATTTTTAGAGTTAGGAAGATAATTGTCAAAGTAATTTAGTCTTGATCTTTGCCTTGATGAAATATGCACTCGTTATATACTTACACACTTAGGGTTCAAAAATAAAGATTCTTATGCCTTATATAAAAATTATATATATGTATATTTATGAAAAATAAACAAAATCTAACTATTAATTAGCTATGTGCTTTGGCTTAAACAAGCCTTGGTATTTATGCAAAAGATGATTAGATAAGTTTTGGAAAAAAAAAGAAATCTATATTTATATCTATATATATCTATAAAAAATTCTCTGATTAAGCTGGGTATTTGTGCCTCATAAAGCATAAATATTCACGCTTAAAAGTGGTTCATATAATAAAATCCTTAATTTTGTGGCCTTGTTTGCTCAAGTCCTTAAGTCATTGGGGTGTTTTCTCACCTGGTGCCCTGAGATCGTTTGGTTTGGGAGTCACCGATTAAAGGCTCGTTATATGGGCAGATTAGAAAGCCTAATAGAACTAAGGAATAATATCACCACAAATAAATAAATAAATAAGGCATAAGAATTAGAGTTAAAAAACCCTTAGTCAAAATTTTCAGGTCACGAAGGTGCATATAACTTAGGGTAAAGTAATATACTAGATGAGAAGTACAATTTGACTCTTTATTTTAATTGATGACAAATTTTGAATAGAGACTAAGTTTACGAATGAAAAATTCAGTTTTCATATAACTTATAGATTACTTAAATCTTACAATAATATTTCAAATATTTTTTTCAAAATGCTTTTTAAAAATACTAACTCTTTGTTTCTCTTTCTTCATGGATTTTGTGGGTACAATCCACTGAAAATCCTCATGAGATAAAACTCATCCTCTAGGGGTAATAGAGGTTTAATGGCTTGTTGGACAAGCTAAGTGCAATCGCGTGACATGCGAAAGTGGTCTAATAATTTTTGGTTTAGTTTTGTTGTTTTGCTCGAGAACGAGCAAAAGATAGGTATGGAGTGTGATCAGCCGCTAATATTGCATATTCATTATCATATTCTCATACTTATTATAGAATAAACTCTGCTTTTTCCTAATTATTGTTTAATTTATTTGCAGGCCCATTACTAAAGGAGAGGGAAGAAAAACGAGCCCAAAAGCCCATCAAATTCTGATTTAAATCAGAATTAATTTGAAGTCAGTAAATCAGGGCAGATCAGGGCAGTTTAGATCAGTTGAAAATCAGTTAAAAACATATCTCTTCAAACCAATCGGTTAAAACTAATAATCAAAGGCCGTTTCGTCAAATCCAGAAGCTGAAACGAGAAATCCATAACCGGATAAAATAATCTCTCAAAACCAGGGACCCCCACCATTTGGGTGTGGCCACCTGGCCACACCCAGGCTACAGAAACGCGGCCAAATCCGCGTTTCCGTGACTTTGTTTCAACAGTTGGGAAGCGTTTGCTCCCCCTTTCTTCGTACGCCCCTCCCCGTTGGGTTTTGCCTATAAATACTGGGTTTTTCAGAGCGTACAGGGGATGATAATGCAGAGATAGAATTTAGTCCACTTTTTCATTCTTTTAGTGTAGATTTTTATTTTTTTTATGTAATTTTCAGTTTTCATTTATGTAATTCAGAGGAGATCAGAGTCTCATAGGAGAATGAGAATGAAGCTTATGCTGAGAGTGATACCGGTGTAAGTTATTCTTCTTTTCTCTTATTATTATAAAATGAAACCTATAGTTACCTTTTTTATATACTTTGTTTTTGTGTTCTTCTTCTTCTTTTCTATTTCTCTCTTTCTTGTACCAATTGCTATCCAAGTGAGTCTTATAACATCAAAAGAGCCTTGCCTTTGCGAGTGCCACCGATAGCTCATGACGATGGATTTTAGTCTCAGTCTGTGTCATTTCATGCTTGTTTTATCTTGATGATGTAATGTGGAAGAGACGAGAATCAGCTCTTATAGGCTATGCGCTGATTGCCTCTACTTCAAGGTAACATCGTCGCCAAAGATTCAAGGTAAGCTTTTGGTCAAAGGAGGTAAGTAATTATATTTAATTTCTTTCTTTTAACTTTTAGTGTAAATTACCAACACCACAATCTTTCAAATCTCTTTCACTCTTTTTCAATTTCTTTGTACATATCACTTCTATTTTCTTTACCTTCTCATTCTACTACTTTCTTCCTAACTTGACTTTAACTCCATTTTTTCTCTTTTCTTTTTAAGAACTAAAAGAAAATCTTTAACCATTCTTTGTAATCTAAAAGAGAACTTATAAAAAGCTTCCATTTCTAGTCCCTCCTTGTGGATCACGACCCGTATAGCCACTTGCTATTGCGGTAGTATTGTGTACCTTACACTCTTTATTCTTAAATTCTGAAATTCTGTATTTTGTGTGCAGGTAAAAACATCAATCAACAGGAATATAGTTGACTGCTGTCGATCGGTGAGGACTATTATGCTCGTGTTGTGCAGGAATGTAGTCATTTGTTGTCGATCGATGAGGACTATTATACTTGTGTTGAGCAGGAATATAGTCGACTACCGTCGATTGATAGTTGCATTGTAGGGGGAATATATCCGATGCAAGCATCATATATACTTGACCCAGTGATCAGAGGTTTAACGTTAACATGATCCTAACGAGTATTTATCTAATCAGAGGTGAGGCATTAACGCGATCAAGGATAGTACTTTTTTAAGAATTTACCATTAACCGACATTATGAGTGTGTCACTGTCTGGAGTTGCTAGGCGATAGGACCCATTTGAGTATACGAATGGCCCTTACTATTTGGGTTGAAATTTGCCTTTGCTTTTGTGTGTCATGACCATGGGTCATCTGATGGCCAAAACCAAGACTCATTTCTGGAATACCCTCTCTTTAACTTTTATATTGAAGGCTTTCGAGATTCGAGCTTAGTACAACTTAATGCGTTGTTGAACCTGTGGTCGTTTCTCATCTAGGGCATTGAGTTCTTGAAGGCATAACCGATCGTTGTCTTCCTTAGTCATTTTGATTGCTAAGGCGACCCTTAGCGATAGCATCTGGATCTTTAGAGGTATGATTGTCTCACACCCGTATATCAGAGAAAAAGGCGTGTTGCCTGTTAGAGCTCAGACCGTAGTTCGGTAGGCCCAAAGACATTCACCGAGCTTCTCATTCCAATCTTGTTTACTTGATAAAATGAATTTCTTAAGTAGCTTAATAATTATCTTGTTGAATGCTTCCGCTAAACCATTAGCAGCAGGGTTACAAGCAGTTGAAACCATATTCTAAATTTGATAATTGTCGCAGAACTGATAGAACGATTGACTTGCGAATTGGGGACCATTGTCGTGAATGATCCGTCTAGGAACACCAAATCGGTGGATCACATGATGTCTAATGATGTTAACCACATTGGTGGTTTTAACCTCAGCGAGCGAGATAGCCTCTGCCCACTTTGAGAAGTAATCAGTTATTGCAAGGATGAATCGATAACCTTTAGCTGAGGGAGGACTGATTGGACCTATTATATCAATTCGCCAAGCCTCGAATGGCCATGATGTAACAGTTGGGTGAAGCAGCTCTGGAGGTTGATGTATGAAGTCTGCGTAGATTTGACAGGCTTTACATCTTTGTGCATATTTGATTGCATTAGCTATCATGGTTAGCCAATAATAACCGATCTGTGCAATCGATCCTTGAGTTTCAGACCTGGTTGATGAGCCTCGCATATACCGTCGCGTGCCTCTTTGATTATTTCTTGTGCCTCTAAATTGGATAGACAACGAAGAAGTATACCATCATATGAACGGCGGTATAGCATTTTTACCAATGCATTATAGTAAAAGCGAAGAGACCTTCGTCAGATAGAAGCTGCTTCCTTAGGGTCGTCGGATAGAAGCTGCTTCCTTAAGGTCATCAGGTAATATGTTGTGTAAGGCATAGTCGATAATCGGGAATCGTCAGTCCCTTGGTTCAAACTTTGTCGAGGTTGTATGAACTTCGCTAACCTCTAAACGGTACTTCAGACAGAAGAGATGACGAGTGGCCACCATGAGATGGTAGCTTGTATAGCAGGTAATGCCAGTGTAGCTGCTAGTGCACTAAAGCATCTATTTTTGTATTTTGGAGGTGGGATACATGACTGATGTAGAAGCTTTCGAATGTATTAGCAAACTGAATGGCTGCATGATGATAAGGTATGAGGTTTTCATGGTGGACCTCATTTTCACCCTTAACTTGGTTGATGATCAACTTGAAATCGCCATAAGCTTCAAGATATTGTACCCACATCTGTTAAGTAAGGTGAAGGCCAATAAGCAAAGTATTATACTCAGCTACGTTATTGGAACAAGGCTCCGTTAACAAGAATTCACAAGAGAGGATGAGATTCCCGGGTGAGATAAATACCACCCCACTCCGACGACTATCTTGCCTTTTGGTCCAGTTCTTGATGCGCCGTCAAAGAACAACGCCATACATCATCGCTTGAAGTTATGTTGACTTCGATAACTTCATCTAGAATATCTTCATGTAGTTTTGAAGATTTTGAAACTGGGTGAGCTGCCAGGAAATCCGCGAGAGTCTGACCTTTGATGGCCTTCTAGGGTATGAAGGTCATATTATATTGGGACAACAGTATAGCCCAATTAGCCAATCTGGAGTTCAGAGAACTTGGTTTTGTCAAAAGAATCCGAAGAGGATTTACTCTTGAGATGACATGAATAGTCTGCCCGACCAAGTAATGTCGCATCTTCTGGATGGCAAAAACAAGAGCGAGACACTCCTTTTCGATCGGGTTGTAGCGACCTTCTGCACCAATAAAGGTTCTATTGAGATAATTGATGGCCTGCTCGGTGCCTTCATCATTCTTCTGTGTGAGCAGAGTACCTAAAGAATTATCCATGGCCCTTACATATAGTAAGAATGGTTTCCTGCAACACTAGATACTAGGACTGGAGGCTTACTGAGGTATATTTTGATATCCTCAAACGCATTTTGATAAGCATCATCCCAGATAAAAGACACACCTTTCTTCATTAGGCGCGTGAAGGTTGACAATAAACCTTCGGATGTAAGCCAACCTGCCTTGAAGACCTCAGAGTTCTTTTAGATTCTTTGGAGGCTGCATGTCCTGAATAGCTTTGATCTTGTCCGGATCAAGATGAATTCTTTTGGATGTGACAATGAATCTCAGGAACTCGTCACTTGAAACTCCCAAGAGAGACTTTATCGGGTTCATCTTTAGCTGGTGAACCTGCATGCGATCGAACATTGTTCTCAAATCGTGGAGATGGCTATTCTTGTCGTGACTTTTGATTGCAATGTCATCAACATAACATTCACTGTCTTTCGCAAGTGATCACGAAAGATTGTGCTTATTTCACACTGGTAGGTGACACCGTGTTCTTTAAGCCAAATGGCATAACCGTATAGCAAAACACACCCAACGGTATTCGGAATAATGTATGTTTTCATCATATGGGTACATCTTGATTTGATTGTACTCTGAGAAGCCATCCATAAATGACATCCTTTCGAAAACACTCGTATTGTCACTCATGACATCCGTGATGCGTAATGGAAGTTCGTCTTTAGGACAAGCTATATTATGATCACGAAAGTCAATACAGACTCGAATCTTTCTATTTTTTTAAGGACGGGTATAATATTAGCAAGCCAGTCTAGGTGTTGTTCCTCTCGAATGAATTCGATGAGTTTCTGAACCTCGTCTTCAATTGCTTCCATGATATCAGGTTGGAACCGTCATTGTTGTGTAGGATCTATAATCAAAGCAACACAAACACTAGAGGGGGGGTGAATAGTGTTTATAGATAATTAAACAAATTACTTGCAGGAAATAAAGTAATCACAAGATAAACACAGAAAATACAAACGCAAACACACGAGAGTTATCCTGGTTCGGTCCTTGTGACCTACATCCAGTCCCCAAGCAAAATGCTTGAGATTTTCCTTTCTTTACTTGTGTACACCCACAACCAATGCCTTGTACACCACTTGACAAACGCCCTTTGCCAAATGTGCACAACTCCTCTTTACACCAAAGAGAACACGCCTTGTACAACTTTCTTCTACTCCCAAGAAGACGCCTTGTACAAAATCTTCTTTGAATGAATATAATGATTTCCTATACCCTTGATACTGAATGTGTATGTGGACAAGGTAGTATAGGAAAGATGAACTTCAGAGCACTTCACTAATGGAATGGCTTTTGGTGAAGAACAGAAGTTGGAAATCAGTTTTTAGGAATTCTGGAATTTTTCTTTGGAAAAACTGATGGAAAGAATTGGTAATTGGCCTTTGGAATAACTTCCCTATTTATAGCTGAAGACTAGGGTCAGTTAGGGTAGTTATAGGACCAATTCAGACAATTTAAACGTTGGAAAACGTTGTCAAATGGATCAGATAAGAGAAACTGTCCAACAGTCAGAAACTGCCTATAGTCGACTAGGATTCTGAGTTAGTCGACTAGACTAGGCAAAACTACAACTATTAGTCGACTAGGTTTAGCAATTAGTCGACTAGGTATATGTCTGTTGGCAGAACAGGTTTCTGGATAACTGAATTAGTCGACTAAAAAATACTGTTGGTCGACTATAAAATGTGTTAGTCGACTTGGGAAATAGGGGTAGTCGACTAAGTTTCATTTCAGACAGAAACAGAGAGTTGGGAAAATTTTGTATCTGATATTAGTCGACTTGGGAAATTGGGTAGTCGACTAGAGTATCTGTTAGTCGACTAGGTATATAAGTCAAGTCGACTAATTGTCATTACAGGGTCCAAACAGAGAGTTAGGAAATTTGGTTTGGAATGGTCTAGTCGACTAGGAGTTTTTGGCAAGTCGACTAAGTATGGGTAGTCGACTATATCAATAGGGTAAGTCGACTTGGGAAGGATTTTTGTGTAAGTGATCAAGGCTTTTCACATATTTTCTAAGTTTACACAAAACTTCCAAAAGCACCCATTTCTTCAATAGTCTTCAATTGAGGTAGAGCAATCATCATGAGGTAGAAATGTTTGTCCATCATTAAAATCTTGCAACTTGATAGGCTTCAACTCGGTAGGCTTCAACATTCTCCCCCTTTTTGATGATGATAACTTATGTTTATGATAGCTCCCCCTGCAACAAAACTCCCCTGCAGTAACTAGGTTATAACAAATATATTGCCCCTGCAGAAAGTTTTAAGTTGCACCTGCATTGCCATATGTCAGTATCCATAACATATATGTCAATGTTCTTTGACTATGTCACAAATTCAGAATATGTATGTAACAGGCAGGAACACACAGATACACATAGCATATGAAACAGATATAACACAAAAGTGAACACACAGATACACATAGCATATGAAACAGATATAACACAAAAGTGATTTTCATAACAGAACACAGAGTTTTAACATAACACAAAGTTCTCCCCCTTTGTCATTAACAAAAAGCAGAAAACATACATAAGAGTTGCAAAAGCAAAAACATAAAGAAACACCAACGCCATAGTCTTCAAGGCTCGGATCCGGGAGGAGGAGGTGGCGGGAAATGGATCTTGAGAAGACTCAGAATCGCTGTTTGAGTAGATTCAAAGGAATCCATCCGATTCATCAACAAAGATTGATTCTCAAGAATTTGAGACTGAGAGTCTTGCAGAGCTTGTTGTTGGGTTTGAATAGATGCAATCTGAGCAGACATGGAATTGTAGAATGCATCAGCATATGGAGGTGGTTGAGTTGGAGGTGGGTTATTGAAAGGAGTGTGTGTAGAGGAAGATGGATGTTGAGTGGGACTATGTGGAGGTGAAGAGGGATGTTGTGGAGGAGTATCAGTCAGTTTCATTCGGTGTATGGCGGCACTATCAAACAATTCAAAGATCTTAACAACACTAGTTTCGGAAGCTAGATCAACATGATATTTCCGAAAAATAGGTGTCAAAAAGGCGCCAAAAGGAAGGAAGGATGAATGATACTTAACCATAGCATCAAAGATAATCTTGGCCCAATTAACCTCGAGTCCAGCCATAATAGCATAGACACAAGAGGATAATTCTCTGGAATAGTAATTGTAACTACCAGATTTGGGACAGATATTGTAAGATAGAATTCGACCTATGAGACGTGGAATAGGTTTCAGTTTGGTGTTGGTCATAGGTAACCCTTGGCCCGGTAGAAAGATATTGCTTAATACTTCCTCATCATCCATAATGATTTCATCAAGTAAGAGGCCGTGAAATGGAATTGACAGGATACGGCCAATTGATTTAGGGGAAAGCTTAAGATTTATACCTTTAACCAAGGAATAAATATGGACATCGTCCTCATTATCTTCAAAGGTTAAGTTGGTATAAAACAGATAAATTAGGAATGGATAATATGCTTGCTTAAAGTCAGTAGAAAACATATTAAACAGTCCACAATTTCTCAAATAGGACATGATATCATATTGGGAAAAATCATCATACTTGACAAATCTCCCTGGAATGATGTCTAAAGATGACAATCTAATGTAATCAGGCTCTAGGGCTGGATTTTAAGGAATTTCTTAAAGTCAACAGTGGAAGATGATGATGAAGGAGTAAACTTAGTTTTCTTTGATTTAGACATGTTGAGAATGGAAATTGATGGAATAAAAGACAAGAACTGAAAGGAAATGCAAGGGATTTGAAGGATTTTACCAAGAAATTGGAAGAGGAAGAGATGGAGATCACTGCTGCAGTCTGCGGTTGCTGGTAATGAGGGAAAACCTAGGGTTTTGTATGAGGGAAGGAAATGAATCAAGGGTGAGGATCAATCCTGGAAATAGATCTGTGGTTAGGATTAAAAGATAGAGTTAACGGATCCTTGACTTAAAAGAAACGGGTCGGGTTTTGAAGTCGAAATCCGAAATCAGAAAACAAAGTTTCACAGTTGTAGTCGACTGACAGGGTAATATTAGTCGACTAATAATTGTACTAGTCGACTAGTCATTTACTATAGTCGATTAATTTTGAAAAATCAGAAAGGGAAGTTTCTGTTTGTGTACAGGAGTCTACAGGAGTCGACTGAGTATATTCAAGTCGACTAAGTCTTCTATTAGTCGACTAATAAAAGTTGTAAGTCGACTAACTTTTGAAAAAATTGCCTATGAAAAAATCTGAAAAAAATGTTTAAAAATCAGAAAAATTGCAAATACCCAAATCTCTTCTAAATTTTATAAAAGTATCTTCTTTCAGAGGTTTTGTGAATATATCAGCAATTTGATTATCAGTTGATATAAAAGATAAAGAAATGTCACCTTTTAAAGCATGATCACGTAAAAAATGATGTCGAATATCAATATGTTTGGTACGTGAATGATGAACAGGATTTTTAGATAAATTAATAGCATTGGTATTATCACACATAATAGGTGAGTTTGTGATAGTCATGCCATAATCAAGTAGGGTTTGTTTCATCCATATAATTTGTGCACATGCAACACTAGCAGCAATATATTCTGCCTCGGTTGTTGATAATGACACAGAATTTTGCTTTTTACTGAACCATGATACTAGTGAATGTCCCAAAAAGTGACAAGTACCACTAGTACTCTTCCGATCAGATTTACATTCAGCAAAATCAGCATCACTATACGATAATAAATCAAATGTGCATGATTTCGGATAAAATAAACCATAATTGATTGTGTTATTTAAGTATCGAAAAATCCTTATCACTGCTTTAATATGTGATTCCTTAGGATTTGACTGATATCTAGCACATAAGCATACACTGAACATAATATCAGGTCTACTTGAAGTAATATAAAGTAGAGAGCCAATCATACCTCGATAGAGTTTCTGATCTACATTCTTACCATTTTCATCTTTGTCCAAAAAAGTAGTCGTACTCATGGGAGTATTCTTATGACCAGAATTTTCCATGCCAAATCGCTTTAGAAGTTCCTTAGCGTATTTGCATTGGGAAATGAAGATTCCATCCTTCATTTGCTTTATTTGTAGACCGAGGAAGTAAGTAAGTTCGCCCATATGGCTCATCTCAAATTCACTCTGCATGGTCTTAGAAAATTCTTGACAAAGGTTATCGTTAGTAGAACCAAATAAGATATCATCAACATATATCTGAATGATTAAGATATCTTTATTAACATGTTTAATAAAAAGAGTTGTATCTGCTCTTCCCATTTTAAAATCAGAATTTAAAAGAAAACTTTTTAATCTATCATACCAAGCACGGGGTGCTTGCTTTAAACTATATAAAGCTTTTTTAAGTTTAAAAACATGGTTTGAAAATTTTTCATGTTCAAAACCTGGAGGTTGTTCAACATAAACAGTTTCCTTAATAATTCCATTTAAAAAGGCACTTTTAACATCCATTTGATAAAGTTTGAAATTCAAAAAACATGAGAAAGCAAGTAATATACGAATAGATTCAAGTCTTGCTACTGGTGCATAAGTTTCATCAAAATCAATACCTTCTTCTTGATTGTAACCTTGTGCTACTAACCTTGCTTTGTTCTTAATGACTTCACCTGATTCATCGAGTTTGTTCTTAAAGACCCATCTGGTGCCGATGACAGGATGATCAGTAGGACGTTGTACAAGATCCCAAACATCATTTCTTACAAATTGGTTCAACTCTTCCTGCATGGCAATTGTCCAAAAATCATCCGCACATGCTTCGTTGATATTCTTCGGTTCAATGAGTGAAATGAAGGCAATTTGTGTCATGTAGTTCAACTTGGATCTCGTCTGAACACCTTGATTTATATCTCCAATCACCAAATCTTGTGGATGATTCCTTACTTCAACATATGCTTTCGGTAACTCGGTAGGAATTTCATCATCCTTAGAAATGTTAGTATCAACAGAAGATATAACAATATTATCATTAGGAGTATCTATGATATGATCATCATCATGTGGAGAAGTATTAGAAATAGGTTTAGTCATGGATTCATCAAATTTAACATGTAATGATTCTTCAATAGTAAATATTTCTTATTAAATATTTTATATGCTTTACTATGAGTAGAGTATCCAACAAAAATACCTTCATTGGATCTAACATCAAATTTATCTAAAGCATCTTTTGTATTTAAGATAAAGCATTTACATCAAAAAATCTTAAAGTAAGAAACTTTTGGAATCCTATTATGAAACAATTCATAAGATGTTTTATTTAAAAAAGGTCGAATAAGCACACGATTTAAAACATAAAAAAGCAGTAGCAGTAGCTTCAGCCCAAAAATATTTGGTAAGTTACTGTCCATAAGCATAGTTCTAGCACATTCTTGCAAAGTCCTATTCTTTCTCTCTACAACACCATTTTGAGGAGATGCTCTAGGAAATGCAAAATTATGTGTAATACCATACTTATCACAGAAATTTGAAAAAGATTCATTCTCAAATTCTCCTCCATGATCACTTCGAATAGTGACTATGTTTAGAGACTTTTGATTTGAATTCTTTTACAAAAACTTACAAATTCATCAAAAGTATCATTTTTATTTTAAGAAAAATTACCCATGAAAAACGTGAATAATCATCAACAATGACAAAAACATATCTACTCTTGTTTAATGAAGAAACACGAGTAGGCCAAATAAATCCAAATGCAATAATTCTAAAGGTCTATTTGTAGAAACTAAATCCTTTGATTTAAAAGATGATTTAACTTGTTTTCCTAATTGACAAGAATCACAAAAATAATCCTTTTTAAAAGCAATTTTTGGAAGACCTTTAACTAAATCAAATTTAGAAATCTTAGAAATAGTTTTCATATTCAAATGACCAAATCTTTTATGCCATAAAAAATAATCATTATTAGAAGCAAGTAGACATAAATTATCATTAGATGACAT
Organism: Agave tequilana; assembly: GCA_038442645.1. Classification (NCBI taxonomy): domain Eukaryota; kingdom Viridiplantae; phylum Streptophyta; class Magnoliopsida; order Asparagales; family Asparagaceae; genus Agave; species Agave tequilana. The sequence goes on along the minus strand of JAVJIF010019563.1, from coordinate 77,802 downwards.
GCATGTTATTGATAACTCATAAATGTTATTGTTTCGAAAACCTTTAAATAAAATATCTTTCATATTAGTATCATAAATAAGACAAACATCTTTTCAAAAACAATTTTATAACCCTTATCACATAATTGACTAATACTTAATAGATTGTGTTTTAAACCTCTTACCAAAAGAACATTTTCAATAAGGGGTTTTGAAATGTTACCAACTATGCCGGTACCAATAACTTTTCCTTTGTTATTGTCTCCAAATATCACTGTACCTCCCTTTTTGATTTGAACGGAAGATAGTAGTTGCATATATCCGGTCATGTGTTTGGAACACCCACTATCAAGTATCCACTTTTCTTTATAAGGTACCTATAAGATAAAAACAATATGTATGGTACCCATCATGATAGGGTTCGAAAAAGATTAGTCTTTAGGAACCCAAATCCAATTGGAATTTGGTTTCCACTTGTTAGTATAAACATAATTCTTAGAATTACACACATCATGTATATAAGATGCAATATAAACATTTTTATCAACATTATTAAGATTCTTAGGAACCCATATATATTTGCATCTAATTCTTTTTGAAATAGTATTTCTTTTCACAAAAGAATTATTATTATGAAGATGTGTAGATTTTACAAAATTGGTTTTTGAAAATCCAATACCAACATGAGTAGGTTTATACATCTTATCTTTTGAAAAACCAAGACCAAAATGATTGTTAGACATCTTTTGAGAAGATAATAAAACATTTAAATTCTCTTTTCCTTTATTAAACTTTGTTACATTTTTCAAAAGATCTTCATACTTAATTTTGAAAACAATCATGTCTTTATCTAAAATAGAAATTCTAGAATTTAAAGAAATAGTTTCCTTTTTAAGTAAAGAATTTTCTTTTAAGAAATTTCATTATCCTTTTTAAAGATGCAATAACTTTTTCAAAATCTTCATTTTGAGAACTTAGAGAAGATGTTTGAGAAACAAAACATGCATTTTCATGAATGAGTCTTTCATTTTCCTTTATTAAAACTTTATTTCTAATCTTTTCATTTTTGAAATTATTATAAAGTTCATTAAAGGCTTCTAATAAATCATCATAATCTTGTACCTCATCTTCTTGGGCCATGAAGCAAATATTGGCGGTTTCAGTTGCTTCTTCTTCGTCAGAGGAAGATGAGTCGCTATCATCCCATGTTGCTTGGAAGGCTTTCTTCTTCTTGTTGAACTTGTTGAACTTGTTGAAAGTCTTGAAGTGTTCTTTTGATTTCATCAATGGACAATCCTTCTTCATGTGGCCTGGTTTGTTACACTTAAAACAAGTAGGAATATCGTTAGTATCTTTATTCTTTTTAAACTTACCTTGTTTTAAGAACCTTTTGAACTTTCTTGAAAGCATGGCCATTTCTTCTTCATCTTCATCCGAATTGTCCGTATCTGAAGTTGTATGGAAGGCAAGTACTTTCTTCTTGGATTGGTGTTGTTGTTCGTCCTTCTTTCTTTCTTCTATCTGCACTTCATATACCATTAGATTACCAATTAGGTTTTCTAATGTCATAGTTGAGAGATCATTCGCCTCTTCAATTGCGGTTGTCTTCTTCTCCCATTCCGGTGTGAGTGCACGAAGAATCTTACGGACTCTTTCAACTTGGGTGTAGTCCTTTCCAAGAGATGCTAATGAATTGGTAATGTCGGTGAATCTTGTAACCATCTCGGATATGGTTTCATTCTCCTTCATTTTGAACAACTCAAATCTGTGGACAAGAACAGAAATTTTAGATTCCTTAACTTTATTAGTACCTTCGTGTGTTACCTCAAGTGTATGCCATATTTGATGTGCAGAGGTTGATGTTGACACACGGTTGAACTCTTCTTTGGTTAAGGCACAAAATAGAGCATTCATCGCCTTGGCATCAAGATTTGCATTCTTCTTTTGATCTTCACTCCAAGCGTTGTAGTTGGTTGTAGGCTTGGTGTACGCTGCTTCTACGATGTTCCAAAGGTCGTAGTTGAGTGACTGCAAGTAGATCTTCATTCTACACTTCCAATAGTTGTAGTTGGTTCCGTCAAATAGCGGTGGACGTTGTGTAGAATGCCCTTCTTTGAATTGGGATGATGGGAACTCCGTTGCCATCTTTGTATGGTTGTTGCCTTGAACCTGCTCTGATACCAAATGTAGGATCTATAATCAAAGCAACACAAACACTAGAGGGGGGGTGAATAGTGTTTATAGATAATTAAACAAATTACTTGCAGGAAATAAAGTAATCACAAGATAAATACAGAAAATACAAACGCAAACACACGAGAGTTATCCTGGTTCGGTCCTTGTGACCTACATCCAGTCCCCAAGCAAAATGCTTGAGATTTTCCTTTCTTTACTTGTGTACACCCACAACCAATGCCTTGTACACCACTTGACAAACGCTCTTTGCCAAATGTGCACAACTCCTCTTTACACCAAAGAGAACACGCCTTGTACAACTTTCTTCTACTCCCAAGAAGACGCCTTGTACAAAATCTTCTTTGAATGAATACGATAATTTCCTATAGCCTTGATACTGAATGTGTATGTGGACAAGGTAGTATAGGAAAGATGAACTTCAGAGCACTCACTAATGGAATGGCTTTTGGTGAAGAACAGAAGTTAGAAATCAGTTTTTAGGAATTCTGGAATTTTTCTTTGGAAAAACTGATGGAAAGAATTGGTAATTGGCCTTTGGAATAACTTCCCTATTTATAGCTGAAGACTAGGGTCAGTTAGGGTAGTTATAGGACCAATTCAGACAATTTAAACGTTGGAAAACGTTGTCAAATGGATCAGATAAGAGAAACTGTCCAACAGTCAGAAACTGCCTATAGTCGACTAGGATTCTGAGTTAGTCGACTAGACTAGGCAAAACTACAACTATTAGTCGACTAGGTTTAGCAATTAGTCGACTAGGTATATGTCTGTTGGCAGAACAGGTTTCTGGATAACTGAATTAGTCGACTAAAAAATACTGTTGGTCGACTATAAAATGTGTTAGTCGACTTGGGAAATAGGGGTAGTCGACTAAGTTTCATTTCAGACAGAAACAGAGAGTTGGGAAAATTTGTATCTGATATTAGTCGACTTGGGAAATTGGGTAGTCGACTAGAGTATCTGTTAGTCGACTAGGTATATAAGTCAAGTCGACTAATTGTCATTACAGGGTCCAAACAGAGAGTTAGGAAATTTGGTTTGGAATGGTCTAGTCGACTAAGGGTTTTTGGCAAGTCGACTAAGTATGGGTAGTTGACTATATCAATAGGGTAAGTCGACTTGGGAAGGATTTTTGTGTAAGTGATCAAGGCTTTTCACATATTTCTAAGTTTACACAAAACTTCCAAAAGCACCCATTATCTTCAATAGTCTTCAATTGAGGTAGAGCAATCATCATGAGGTAGAAATGTTTGTCCATCATCAAAATCTTGCAACTTGATAGGCTTCAACTTGGTAGGCTTCAACATGTTGTTGTTTGACTAGCTTAGCATCTGGCTTGAAGTTGAGGTAATGCATCGCCACCTGAGGGTCGAGGCCAGGTATGTCTTCATAGCTCCAAGTAAAGATATCTATATACTCCTTTATCAAGGCTATAAGGTCTTGCTTCTCTTTCGGTGACAAACTTTCACTTATAGAGATAAGCTTCAGGTGCTTTTGATCACCAACATCAATTTGAATTGCTTTATCTTCTGCAGGAGGATCGCGTTGTTCAAAATGCCTCTCTCATTGAAGATCCAATTATTGAGCCCAAAGATCAGTGTCAATGGCCCAATGTCCTCTTCTGATTCCACCGACTGGTTGATATCATGTTGAAGAAGAGTTTCTTGAAGGCAACCCCCATGCTTACATCGGATTTCCAACCTGATAAATACGAAGAATGTGACGGCAGAGGCTTTTCAGATTCTAAATCTGATTGAACGGATGGAGTGGTGTACCCAACCCTCTGCAAGTCTTATCGTAATAGTTGGCCGGCTTTCCTTTTGGTACAAAAGGTTGTAGAGGGATGCGTCATCCTCTTCCAAAGTTTAGGCTTTCGCCTCGTCGTAAGTCGTATCCTATTTCTTTTATCATACGGTGCGCTGACCATGCATAGTGAAAGAATTGTGGAGGCTCTAAGTCTTCATCCGAGTTGTTGGATGGAGTAATCCAATGTCGGACTCTTCCAAATATAATGGGCGACTGGTCCTTCTTAGAAGATGGGACTACTAATACTGATCTATCATTCTCTTCTATATGCATGCATACTGTTGACATAGGCAGAGGCATGTATAGGGGGCTCATGTCAATAGGACTATATACATCATCATAACACAAGGAATAATCAAAATTAACATTTTCATTAAGGATTCATTCGTCGCCATTATCAACAGAGTTATTACAATCAGGATCATCCAGATGTGCTATAATCGTTTCCTCATCAAAAGAAACTATTGGACTTTCTTCTGATTCTGAATCTGCCTTGTTGCCACTATCGGTGTCATCAGACAACTATTTTTTTTATCACTTTACCGTTCTCTTTATAAAGTAGGGAATCGGTGAAGTAGTTCTCTACCCCATTGAATGATTGCATTTCTGCGAACACCATCCTGACCATTGCCTTGTCGTTCACATATTTGAAGCATTGATGGAGTGACAATCCAGTTAGCATGGATCCAAGGTGGCCCGAGCAAAAGATTATAGGACGTGTCAGCGTCAATGACGTAGCACGTCACTTCTAATTTCAGGTCTCCATTTAGACACTAGAGACGAATCTTGCCCAAAGGATGACTACTCTCGGTGTTGAAGCCATGTATGGTTACAGTTGTGGTTGACAACTTACTCAGTGGGATACCGAGAAATAATGCAGTCTCTGGGAATAATGCTTAAAGTAGACCTAGGATCAACTTGTATCTCGATATGTGTAGACTCAATGTATCCTGTATAGTACAAGGGCCTATCATGTTGGTTGTCTTTGAGGAGCATATGTTCAGGGATGAAGGTGATGCAAGGCACTTGCTGTTATACCAGATGACATCGGGGACATGAAACTATATCTTCTTTGTAAGGATAAGTACTTGCGTGAGAAATGATTCCAAATCAGTAAGAGCATCCCTAAGTGCCTCTCTCGTCTTCTTGGAGAGGCGGAGTAGCTCGTGCAGAGTAATACGAGACAGGATATTGGCCAATTGTGCCATTATGTCAAAGCGGAAGGAGTATTAAGTTCTCTAGAAGGATTCTTCTTCAAAGATACATCAAAGCGAATCTCTTTCTGCTTTTCTTTGTCTTTGGCGCTGGGGCCTAGACAGGTGCAACGTTTTTTGACGTCACTGGTTGAGATGCTCCGTCAGGTGTCTGGTTGTACTATCACAAGTACTGTTTATCAGATCGTGTGCCCATCGGCTGCGATGTGGAAGGCTGTGCTGCTAAGGCAGGCTTCTCTCCTTCTGAGTCGCTGAGAGAGGCTACAGTCACAGAGTTGTCATCCGTTGTGAAGGAGACGGCATTACATGACTTTCCTTTGGGCTTGTTGGTTTTCCATTGCTCATCATTAGGTCGCTAAGCTTCAGGTAACTTAAGCTTGTTACCCTTATGTAGCAAATGAAAAATTGTCACCACCTGCTCATCTTTGAAAGAGTACACCTTTGGCAGGAATTTATATTTCTGATTGCCATTGGTGTTACTCTTCTGCTTTGGTTGTGTCATTCCTGATAGCTCAACGACCATGGTCTCTTTCCCCGTCGATTGAGAAGATTGTGCTACATCACGCCCCTTAGTGTTGACTCCCCACTTGTTTTTGGGGACTGAGGGCTCAAACGTTTTAAACGATTTCTCGGCTATATCAGCTTGCTCAACAAGCTCCTTCTATGTATAGGCATTGACAGCTCCCATACGAACTTCTATTCTACCAAGAAGTTATGCCGACATGTCTAGAGTAACATGGGTAACGGCATGCCTACAGGGCATATTGAAATCACATAGAGGGGGGTGAATAGGTGACTAGCTAATCTAATGGTGAATTAATGTGGAATTAAAACTATTTATACAAACTAAAAATTATGAAGCTAAACACACCAAGTATAACATAAGAGTGTAGCCGAATTCCCAGTGAAGGGCTCTGGACTATCTCCTCAAGATTCTCTAGATAAGAGTTGAGGTGTCGCTATGGCTCTCTTGGTTGAATACAAGTGTAAGCAAACAAACCCAAGCATATATCAATTTGAGTAGAAATATATATCAAGCATATAAAGATGAAAGCAATATAAGCATGCAAGATATAAACACAAGTGAGAGATAGAAAGAGAGAAACCGCAAACACGGGAGATTTGTTTCGAGGTTCGAGCACCCTTACTCTACGTCTCTGCCTTCAACATTATGAAGGATTTTCATTAGAATTGATCACACCAGATCACTCGGTGCTGCAACACCTACAACGAGTTCACATTAGAACTCCTTGGACTCACTAGTCCCTCTCTTGTTCCCGCAAGAACTACACACCGCAAGCACACTAGCTTGCCGAGGCCGCACCTCTACATCGAGCTCTCACTAGAACTCAAAACAACGCTAACCCGCAAATCTGCCTCCTCAAATACAAAATAGAACAGTTTGGTGACCACAACACTTTGATCACCCAAAACACTCTCACAACAAAGATCCCTATAGGATTGATATAGCATGGATAGCTCAAGTGTGTGTGAAAAAACTAGGATTGATTTGGTGGAGAAAAACTCAAGAAAACTCTTTTTCAAAACACTCTTGAAAAATTCTTCTTTGATGTGGAAGTATTTGGCTCTAAAACAAGTGGAGATAAACACTTAGAAGTGTGGGAAAAACTATCTTGAAAACCCACTTAAAATCTTGTAGAAAATAGTCCAAGGGAAGCCCTATTTATAGGCTCCTAAAATATGGTCGTTGGAGTCTAACTCAGCAGGTTTGCGCAAACCTGCTGTTGGTCGACCGCCCCGGTCGACCGCCAACGGTCGATTTCTGACCGTTGGGAAAAGCGGTCGACCGGCCGTTCGACCGAAAACTGGCAAACGACCTAGCGGTCGACCGCCCGGTCGACCAGGGCCATTTACAGAGCGTAGAGACTCTTTGTCGGTCGACCGTACGGTCAACCGGCCCTTGTTGTGCACGTTTGTGCACATCGGTCGACCGGAGCGGTGGACCGGCACCGCCCGGTCGACCGAAAGAAGGCCATTCCAACATTTTTAGGGATTAAAAACTCGGTCTTTTTTCTTCAATAAAATCCCATAAATTCTCATAAATTCTGCAAAAATAAGTTCATTAATATACTTTGATATACAAATATGTTTTAGTAAAATTAAAACATATTACAAATATTTTGAACTATTTTTGTAATATAGAAGTTTTGCCTTAAACAAAAACCTATATATTTCAAAAATGATTTTTTCAAAACTTTTCTAAATACAAAAACAAGATATTCTATACATTTTAAAGCTTAGTGTGGATGGATATGATCCTCTACACATATATGATGAAATATTTATGTTTTTGACAATAAGCTCTAAAATAAGTTTTGATAAAACACATGTATATTTTGAAGCTTAAAAATCAAACGGTATTTTTCCAAACGAAAGCTCTATTATGAAAACATATATAAATCTTGTGTGTGAGTGTTTGAGCAATCCACCAACTAATCTTTCCTTTACATTTTATCTAAAAATAAAATCTTGACACTTACAAATATGACAAAATCTTCATGAAAATCTTCTCTTGAAGGTCTTCTTCTCCTTCTTAACTTGTCCAAACCTTGATCTATGAGGTAGACTCCTCTTGAGTACTTGATGCAATCTTGATGCGCAAGCTCTTTAATCAACACGTGCTAGCTCCAAAACTTTAGCTTTAAATCCTTTGTTGAAGCTAAACACCAACTAAGATCTTAATCAAATATCTGATACTAATTAAACACAAGATCATTAGTATTATAACTACAAGAGTTAATCATCATCAAAACTAGAGTGATGGGCCTTTGGGCCAACAATCTGCCCCTTTTTGATGATGACAAAACTCATGGAGTTATATATGCATGGATTAAAGTTAAGCTTCATAAAAGCTCCCTCTTAACTCATGCATAACAATAAACAAATAGATATTCAATGAAGTGCATAAAACTAAATAAATATATATGCATAAATAAGGTAAGAGAAACATGCATAAACCAAAAATTCTTCTCCCAAAAACCTTCTCCCCCTTTTGTTTAAACTTTCAAAATCCTTCTCTCCCTTTTTTTGTATAAACATAAAATGCATAAACTCAATATATGCATAAACTCAATATATGTATATATAAACTTAAAATCATTCTCCCTTTTTTGTCAATCATCAACAAAGTGGAGAAACACAAATCAACAATAAAGATATATATGTGCGATATGCATTCATGAAGAGGAAGACGGTAAGTGAGCTCCCCTGCATACATGCATTACATGAAGAAGGGATGACAAAACCCTAACTCTTTAAAGCATAATATACAATGTATAAGCGGAGATGTTAAGCTCCCCCTACACACGTGTATCACATAAAGAAGAGATGTCAAGCTCCTTAATACAAGATACACTCAACATGAATCTATATATAGAAGAGATGTTAAGCTCCCCTTGCAGATAGGCAATACATATCAAAACATTTTTTGAAAATTACTTTAAAGACAAATTTTGAATTTTCTTAAATCAAATTTTGAAATACCACTTATAAGTAAACAAAAATTTTAAGATATCACAAGATTTTGATACAAATTGAAATTGAAAATTTTTTATTCAAATTGAAATTAAAACATTTTGTAGATTTTGATACCAATAAAAGTAAAATATTTTATATTTTGATACCAATTGAAATATATGGTAAATTTTGATACCAAATAAAGGCAAAATATTATTGATATCAATTAAAAGGTAAAATATGAAGTATATATTGATATCAATTGAAATACCAAATGAAAATAATGCATAAGCTCATTAAAATATCAATTGAGATACCAATCGAAATCAAGATTTAAGTCAAGCTTAGCATAAATATAATTTGTGCTTTAAACATGTAAGGATATTATAAATCAAGCACACTCAAATCATATATATGTATGAAAATGAAAATACCAATTGAAATTGATATTATTTGAAATTTGAAGCATACATATATAAGAAAACATATATGAGTATACAAAAATAGAATTTCATGAAGTTCATGTGTATTACTCATACTTATCCACCCTATTCATGCACATGATAAAAAGTTTTTCAATAAGGCTCATAAGGTATGGTCGCCCATCCATCCGCCCTTAAAGGGTTGGTAGGAGTTTTCAAAAACAAGAGATTGAAAATATTTTACAAAATTTGAAAACTCTACCTATTGAAGAATAAATAACTAGTTTAAAATAATTTTTAAAAAAACTAGTTAAAGATCCTTCAAACATGAAAGCAAATCATATATATATATATATATATATATATATATATATATATATATATATATATATATATATATATATATATATATATATATATATATATCTCATTAATCATACTAAATACACAAAAATTGACACTCGAAATCTATAAAGCTCAAAAATTCTCATGAAAACAATGTCATGAGTAAACAAATGAAGTGTGAGTGCACAAGAATCATGTGAATATTATTTTCATAAAAGTAATCAATAAAACTCAAAATAGGCATGAATTTCTTTTACCAAAAACATGAAAATCATAAAAATTAATTTTTTTATTAAAAACAAACTTCAAGGTATATGTATGTTTTATCAAAAGTAGAAACAAGCATACATATCCCAAACACAAAAAGAGTCCATAATAGTATTTGCATGAAGGCAAGTGACTCAAGGGTATACATGTATATTTATTAGTTTTGAACAAAAATTATATATACATGAAGTAAACATATCTAAGAATATGAAAACAAGTGTAAATGAGGGAATCATCAAAACTAGGTTATACATATACATGTAATAAGAACAAATGAGCAATGAAGTACATACATATAAGAATCAATTGTTGCTCACTACTTGTACAAGTATATACACAAGTCTTAATGAAAATTTACATTTAAACATGTAATCAAAACATGAAGTGCAAAACCATAAACAAATATGATTATTAAGGTAAATGCACATGTTTTAGAGTAATGATTTACACAATAGTTAAACTAAAATGAGAACACAAAATATGGATCCATATGAACATGGGTGTATCTCAATTACTATACATGTATGTCATAAGTCTAAGTAACATGGCATTTAATAACAATCATGAAAAACATAATCTAAAAGCATGTAAACAAATAAGGAGTTAGAGATAGTTACCAAAATCATTAAGGCACATCTCTATATCTTCAAACTATGGTGGTCCTCCCATCAAACTTCCTTGATAGTGATGAATCAGTTGTATGTCCATCTAGCCCATGCATCCACCATCAAGGTACCAATTCTCTCACGTTATATGAGAGCCCACACCTACATCAAACACAAGAGGTGGGGACTTTGGTACCCATTTTCTCTTGAGTCCACGGGATTTAGCATCATTCGGAATCCAAACATTTTTATTAGCAAAATTTAAAGAATTTACCTTATCATAACAAGACTTTTGCTAATGGCCTTTGCGACTGCAATGTGTACATTTGTACACTCTAAAATGCACATGAGAGCGAGTGTGATCATGATGTGCAAAGTGTGCATATGTGTGTCGTGGGTGATGTGCATGAACTTGTGGAGCTTGTTTCTTTTGAAACAAGGTTTTCAATCTATTATGATTAAATGCACAATTGCTCAAAGTTGAGCTCAAACAATCTATTCTATTTTTCAAAAATTGAATCTCATTTTTATCAATAGTAGCATGAAAAGCATGGTGAGAATGAGAATCAACACTCTTTTTCTTTTTAGAAATATTTTCCTTTTCTTTTGAAACAAATTTTCTTTTCAAAGAGTTATTTTCTTCCAAAATAATTTCCTTTTCTTTTTCCACCAAAATAATTTATTTTTCAAAGAAGTATTTCCTTCACAAAGATAATTTAATTTAGAAGTCAAGGAAATATTATCCTTTTTCAACATATCATTTTCTTTTGAAATATATTCCAATTTATTTTGAAAGGAATCTTTTCTTTTAACATTGAATCAAATTTATTTTTTAATTTCTTATTATCCTTTTTAAGCAAGTCATATTTTTCAAGAAGTTATTGACAAAATGAAGCAAGATCATCATATGACAAGTCAACATCCTCATCAAGTTCGGATTCAGAGTTTACCTCAAGGGGTTATCCCCTTGGATCATGTAGCACAAGTTGGAAGCATTACTTCCATCATCCGAGTCGCTCCTGCATAATATTGCTTTTGTTCGCCAAGGGAGACTATAGCATTCCATACTACAAAAGTCGAATCAAATTGAAAACCCTAAATAAATATTCATCATTTAGAGTTGACTTTAGAGCATGGATGGCTTTTGCATTAGCCTCAAGATATTTGCCATTTAAACAATGAGAGTCTTTAATAGTGGCAAAATAAACAAGAATACCCAGGGCTTTGAGATACATTGACATCTTAACCTTCCAAGTTTGGATATTAAGAATATCAAAAGTGGGAAGTGACACGAATTCCATGTGTGTGTGTATAAATATTGTGATTAGCTATAAATGAGGATCTTTAACTCTAGGTTGTTAGACCCAAATCAAGAGCACCAAGCTCTGATACTAATTGAAATCACCTAGAGGGGGTGAATAGGTGACTAGCTAATCTAATGGTGAATTAATACGGAATTAAAACTATTTATACAAACTAAAAATTATGAAGCTAAACACACCAAGTATAACACAAGAGTGTAACTGAATTCCCGGTTAAGGGCTTGGATTATCTCCTCAAGATTCCTCTAGATAAGAGTTGAGGTGCCGCTATGGCTCTCTTGGTTGAATACAAGTGTAAGCAAACAAACCCAAGCATATATCAATTTGAGCACAAATATATATCAAGCATATAAAGATGAAAGCAATATAAGCATGCAAGATATAAACACAAGTGAGAGATAGAGAGATCAATCGCAAATACGGGAGATTTGTTTCGATGTTCGAGCACCCTTGCTCTACATCCCCACCTTCAACACTATGAAGGATTTCCACTAGAATCGATCCCACCGGATCACTCGGTGCCGCAACACCAACAACGAGTTCACACTAAAACTCCTTGGACTCACTAATCCCTCTCTTGTTCCCGCAAGAACTACACACCGCAAGCACACTAGTTTGCCGAGGCCGCACCTCTACACCGAGCCCTTACTAGAACTCGAAATAACGCGAACCCGCAAGTCCGTCTCCTCAAATACAAAGTAGAACACTTTGGTGATTACAACACTTTAATCACCAACACTCTTACAAAAAAGATCCCTATAGGATTGATATAGCAATGGATAGCTCAAGAGCGTGTGAGAAAACTAGGATTGATTTGGTGGTGAAAACTCAAGAAAACTCTTTTTCAAAACACTCTTGAAAAACTCTCCTTTTGATATAGAAGTATTTGTCTCTTAAACAAGTGGGGATAAATATTAGAAGTGTAAGAAAAACTGTCTTGAAAACCCACTTAAATCCTGTAGAAAACAGTCCAAGGGAAGCCCTATTTATAGGCTCCCAAAATATGGCTGTTGAAGGCCAACTCAGCAGGTTTGCTTGTTGTCGGTCGACCGCCCGGTCGACCGCCAACGGTCAGATTTTCGACCGTTGGGAAAAGCGGTCGACCGGCCAATCGATCGAAAACTAGCAAATGACCTAGCGGTCGACCGCCCGGTCGACCGGGGCCATTTACAGAGAGCAGAGACTCTCTGTCAGTCGACCGTGCAGTCGACCGGCCCTTGCTGTACACGTTTGTGCACATCGGTCGACCGGAGCGATCGACCGACTTCTGGCTCGGTCGACCGACAGAAGGTCAGTCCAACATTTTTAGGGATTAAAAACTCGGTCTTTTTCCTTCAGTAAAATCTAATAAATTCTCATAAATTCTACAAAAATAAGTTCATTAATATACTTTGATATACAAACATATTTGAATAAAATTAAAACATATTTCAAATATTTTGAACTATGTTTGTAATATAGAAGTTTTACCTTAAACAAAAACCTGTATTTTTCAAAAATGATTTTTCCAAAACTTTTTCAAATACAAAAACAAGATATTCTAAACATTTTTAAAGATTAGTGTGTATGGATATGATCCTCTACACATTATGATGAAATATCTATATTTTTAACAACAAGCTCTAAAATAAGTTTTGATAAAACACATATATATTTTGAAGCTTAAAAATCAAACGGTATTTTTTCAAAACGAAAACTCTATTATGAAAACATATATAAATCTTGTGTATGAGTGTTTGAGCAATCCACCAACTAATCTATCCTTTATATTTTATCTAAAAATAAAATCTTGACACTTACAAACATGACACAAGTCTTCTTGGAAATCTTCTCTTGAAGGTCTTCTCCTTCTTGACTTGGTCCAAACATTGATCCAATGAGCTAGACTCCTCTTGAATATTTGATGCAATCTTGATGTGCAAGCTCTTGAATCAACACGTGCTAGCTCCAAAACTTTGACTTTAAATCCTTTGTTGAAGCTAAACACCAACTAAGATTTGATCAAATATCTAATACTAATTAAACACAAGATCATTAGTACTATAACTACATGAGTTAATCATTATCAAAACTAGAGTGATGGGCCTTTAGGCCAACACACATGAGTGAAAGGTTACGGAAGCTCTCAATGTATTCCCGTATAGATTCTCCTCCTTTCTGGACTATTGAGAGGAGCTTGTCTATAGTCACCTCGGTATCGTCTTCATAGAATTGAGAGAGAAACCGGGTTTTTAGGTCAATTCAAGAATTTATAGAACCGCTAGGCAGGTATTTTCCAAGGATTTGCAAAAGGGAAAACTTATAAAAAGTTGGAGAAGCAAAATTACAAGTACTTCTTTAAAGAAAGAATGACTACAAGTAGATCTCCTCTAAGATTTCTGGGGAAGTGTGCCGGTAGGAGTCTGATCAGCGCGCGATCACTTTGTCCCTTTGACTATGCAATCACTCAGGTATGCAAGCCTTCTCGATAGATTTGCATTCTTGCCTGGTTCCCAAAATCTTCGAAGATAAGGCGCAATGGAACACTGAATCGAAAAGAGAAACGAATCTCTAAAGTTTTGGAAGTGGAAAGCCTTGATGAGAGAAGAATTCAACTACTGCTCGCTGCTTGCTCTCTATGTCGCGCGCCCTTTCTCTTTCCCCTCTTTTTGTTGCCTCGCCCTAGTGGGCTATTTATAGGAAAAAATAGGGATGTAACCGCCCTAAAAAATAGCAAATAGATTGAGTCAATCTAGTTTTGTTTTTGGAAAGTAGCCTTGCTGCAAGGCTAGAAACAGCTTCGCGAAGCTAGGAATAGCGTATAACGCTAGTCCCTTGATCCGCTCCGCTAAAATGAGGGATACTCCTTTGATCCTCTCCAGCTAATTGAGAGATCTCCCCTGATCTTCTCAACTAATTAGGAGAGTCAAGCGATCATGGCAAGTAACTGCCAAATTTGATTTCAATCACAATGATTTCATCTGGAGATTTTATTGGTCAAAGATGACCATAAAAGACTAGCAGCGGGGCTAGTCTAATAAGCTCGTAACGGAGCTAAGAGAAGCTTTTGGCGAAGCTAGAAGTAAGCTCTAAGCGAAGCTACAAGTTGGCCTTTTTTGCGCGGCTCTGTAGAGTGTCAAGCGAAGCTATCAGCCAGCTCTCTGCGAAGTTATGGAAAACTCCTGGGCAAAGGTATAAGTTAGCTCATGGCGGAGCTATGATGGAATTCTTGTGGAGCTAAGAGAACTTAGCCTGTCGTGCGATTGCTTATCCCTTGGGCTCATGTGAGACTAAGTATTGGGCTAACTTAGTGTCTCTAGACCTACTTAGGTCTTTTCAAAGGCAATCTTGACTTACTGTCTGCTTCGCCGGATCAGTAGGGTCCAAGTTGCTGATTCGTCCTTCTGGCATGGTGAAAGCTTGTCTTTTGTAAATGCCAACAAGTTAGGCCTTGTTCAAACTAGTTAAGAGTCTTGTCTTTTTAGAGTGTCAACAAAACCCCCTTCAAAGTATTCGTAAATCTGAAATGAAATGGTACAGATTTCAAAATACTTTGAACTGTTTTGCTTGATAATCAATGGTATGTGGGTGTGAACGTCGCCTTGGTGATTGAGTTCAACTCCGGCTTTAGGTTCGCTGAGGAATTGTAATAATTTGCTTTCGTGTAGCTTTGCACTTCTAGGTAGTTTCGCCTTTGGGGCTTCCTGAGGTAGCTTCACTTTCAAACAGAGTTGGATTGTTAGTGCTCCGTCAGCGATAGCTTTGTGATGGAACAACATTCCCTAAGGCTAACCGCTTTTTGTGAGTTACGAGAGGGATTGTTCCCCTTTTTGAGGTTCGAATAACTTCTCCTGTATTTACGAGGGAGATTATTCTCTTTTCTGAAGTTCAATTAACTTTGTACATATTTACGAGAGGGACTATTCCCTTCCTCGAGGCTAAGCATTTAAATGCTTTAACTTCACCCGTACTCCTAAGCTTGAAGCTATAGCGGCGTTGTCAGGCCATTTGAACATGTATTTCTCCAGATACATTTTCAAATACGGGATCCAATGCATCTTCTAGAAGCTCTCTAGTTTGGCCTCCAAGAAATCCGGATTAATTACCAAAAATGGGTATAATTAAGCTCTTATCACCCTTATGCCCTTGAACTTTTGATTATCTACAAAATAGACCAAAACACGGTTTAGAAATGACATTTTATTCATAAATCGTTACAAAAGTGTGGTATGAAAGTGCAAAATTGTAGACTAATCATACCCCCACACTTATCTTTTGCTCATCCCGAGAAAAATAAGAAAAGAAAAAAATTAAACTAAGAATGTTATTATACCACTTTCACAGGTGACGCGATTGCACTGAGCGTGTGCAACAAGATGTTAAACCTCTAGGTTTTTCCTAGAGGAGGAATGTTGTCTCCTGAGGGTTTTCAGTGGATTGGACCCACAAAATCCATAAAAGAAAGAAAGGAAAAGTTAGTATTTTGAAAATGCATTTTGAAAGAGAGACAAGTTTACGAAATATTTTGCAAAAATTTAAGCAATCTAAGATTATAAGTCCACCAAAAATTATTCTTCCTTAAACTTAGTCTAGAAGCAAGATCTTGTTATTAATTAAGGTAAGAATTCAAAACTGGATTGAATATTTTTATCCTTTAAAACCTAGATAATATGCACTTTATGATAGTGAAGATTTCTGAGATTTTAACTCTAACCATCAAGCCATTTATTTATATATGTGTATTTTTCTTTTTTCCCTTTAGTCTTCTTAAGTTTTCTAGTTTACCCGGATAGTGAGCCTTTAACCGATGACTCTCAGACTAGACGGTCTTAGGGCACCAGATGAGAAAATATCCCTCGGGTTTAAGGACTCGAGTAAACAAGGCCACAAAATTTAAGGAGGATTATTTGTTTCTTTTGACCATCGTTAGGCGTGAATAATCGTACTCTTGAGGCATAGTTATCCAGCTTAATAAATTTTTTCTTCATATATACCATATATATTGTTTTATAGCATTTGAGATCTCTGTTTTATAAGTGTGAAGTGCATACTCTCTAAGGTAAAAAATTCAAGATAAAATTATCTCTCCAATCTCTCTTACTTAACCTATAATCTTAAACAAGATCCATTATTTCAATTAGGTTTAAGATGTCATAATAAAGGTTTCCTTAGTTTCTAAGATCATCTTAATTTTCTTAAAAATATATCAAAACTTTATCTCTTATTTCAAAAAGTTTCTTTAAAAAAAATTCTATACAAAAGAAAAAATTCAAAGAATATCCTAAAAAAAGTGAAAAAGAAAATAATCTAAAATAAGTGAAAAAAGAAAGAAAATCTAAAAACTCTATGTTAGTAAACCCTCCCACACAACTATCCCATGCATTGTCCTCAATGCAACGTGAATGTATGTATGCATGAAACAAATAAAGGGGAAGAAAAAATCACCTCAAGGTGGTGGTTCCGATGGCGGTCTGATTGGTCCATGAAATACGGCCCAATCCAATTTGCATGGAGTTCGAAGTAACCCACCAGTGACCCCTCTAATACAGCCCACTAAAATGCTATACATGTGAATGATTTTTATTATGAATTTTATCCCATCTAATTTTTAAATTTTTAAAATAATTTCAGAGTCAATTTATCAACACTCTTGTACCAAAATGGAGTGTGAAAAGATGGAATGATTGATTTAGACTCTGGAAGTACATGAACTAATATCGACTTAGGAAAGTGACAGAAATCAAGTAAAGGTTCTGGACTCTGGATTGATTCAGAAAGTAAGTCTAAATCAAGAAATTGAAATCTTATTCCACATTCATTTTCCTACAATAAACTGTGACTTTCTAAGGTTGGTGATTCAAGTTCAAGAATGACAGATATAGGAATCAAAACTGACTCTAGTGTTGCTCAATTTGGGTAACAAAATTGGAGCCAATATTGATTCAGGAATTTAAACTGGATCACAAATTTGAGGATTGAAGTCACATTCTTGTCTGAGTTCAATTTTATAAAAATAAGAACTTACCAATTTATCAATGGGCTTTTTAAAAGTATGTATTGATAAAGTTCAATATGATCATAAAAGATGGGTGATTCAATTTCACAATAGACTGGCACAGATCTAATAATGACTTGAGAAAAGGATTGAAATCAGGTAAAGACATTGGAGTTATTATTGAATCTGAAAGTGGAATTGAATTACCAAGTTGAGATTCATAATCATATTCATGCTCAAGTTTTCTTTCAGGAAAAGGATAACTTGCCAAAATGTCAATGGGATTTTCAAAAGTCAGAGTTTGGTCAAGTTCAAATGGGAGTGCTGAAATTGAATCTTGATTTGCAGAATAACAAGATTTTTGGGTCAAATTGATTGAGTTAGAGATATCTGGATTAGTCAAAGGTTGATAAGAGAGTTTTTTCATTCCTATAAATGTTAACCAATTGACTCAATTATGTTTTCAACCTATCGATAGACTGAGTAGAAGATTTTTGAAATTGTAGTGCGGACTCCTGCAAGATTTCTATACTCTTTTCTAGATATGATTTTTCTTCAAGTGGATGTTCTAGAAAGGGAGTGTAAGAATCTTGGTTTTAAAAAATTTGTGAAGAGTGTGAGTCCAATATGTTTTGAGATTGACGCTCAGACTCACGCAAGCATTCCATACTCATTTTCAAGACAGATAGTTATTCATTTTGAATAGGTAGAACTGAGTATGAATCTTGAAAATATTGTAAAATTGGTGAATTGAGCTTTTTTTGTTCAGACTTAGGCATGGCTTGTACAGCTTCCATATTTTTTTCTAACTCGGATTTTTCTTCAATTGGTGGTTCTAGAAAAGGACTGTAGAAGGAAAAATTGAAAAATGAATATTGTGAAAATTGTGGACAAGGTGGTTGAAAATTTAACTTGGGGGAGGTGAATTCCTATTGACTCTATAAAGAGTTGAAATTATTTTTGAAATGTTGGTTATCAGATAAGCGGTATGGATTATATTAAGTCGAATACATCCAATCCAGATTATTAGGTTAGGTCATATTTTTCAAAGCTGGGTTGGAGCTATTCGACAATGAGGTTGATGTGAAGTATAAATTCATATTTGGATTGAAAAATTTATTGTTGAGATCCATATTACAAACAAACACTAAAAAAATAAAAAGCAATTAAACAAAAAAGAAAGAAAAAAATCAAAACCAAGCCTATATTAGGGTGGACCTAGACCTAGATGACTCCTAACTAGGCGATTTCCAGGGGGAGGTTGTTGTATAAACCCGACCACAAGCTAATCGACCAGGTGGGGTAAAATACGGTTGAAGGTATCCGTGCTAAGCAACGTGCCTTAATTACACCAAATCATGGTATCTTCGAGGCATAACCTCTTAATCCCTAACCTTAGACACAGATTTCACAAGAGTAAGATTCTCACAAGTTTCACTCTCAGTCAATCTCTTAATGAGTCCGAAACGTCCCTAAGGGTCAACGTCTATCAATTTTTAGATTAGGGCTTGGGTTGTGTGAGTAGAGGGTGGTTTTTGGGTTAAAAAAGGGTACTGACTTCCCCCACTTTATCTTGTATTGGGTTATGCCCTTAATTTCAATTTGTACAAGTGTGCAATATAGACAAGAATATCACAAAAAGCGAGTAAATCACCCACGTGTTTGTCCTATGCTATATACAATGCCATATGTACACCTCAGTCCAGACCACAACAACATAACAAAATACATAATATATTAATTCCCATTTAGGCACGTGTCAATATTGTTGTGGCCTGGAAGAGAATATATATGTATTGACAAACTTGTGTCATTTCGGAAGGATTCGAGGCTGAATCCTTCCCATTCAAATACCAACATCCGACATTCATATACAAGATCCAATCTATTGAAGTTGATTCATATTATTTTTAGTATCTATAAATAAAAAATCAAGTATTGTGAATACTTTTTGCCCATGCATCAAGTAGGAGAAAAACAGACAGTCTAAATAGTGAGTTGGCTAGTTTAAGAGTGTAGAACATTTGAAACCTAATAAAAATTGGTTTGTAGGGGTTTTTAAATGTTTAGATCATGATCAAATTGCGGGATCGAGAATTTGTATGTCTAAAGATATAGATCTAGCCACTCACTACTTTCGGTCGTCTATTTTACGCCGCTTGATGAATGGACAGAAAGTATTCAAAACACTTGATTTTTAGTTTATAGATACTCGAAATAATATAGATCAACCTCAATGGAGTGGATCATGTATTCGACTGTCAGAGGGTTGTATTTAAGTGGGAAGGATTCGGGCTCGAATCCTTCTGGAATGATACAAGTCTATTTTTGGCTCAAAATCCATCACTCTAATTTTGATGATGATTAACTTATGTAGTTATAGTAATAATGTTCTTGTGCTTAATTAGTTTCAAAATTTTGATCAATATCATAGTTGGTGTTTAACTTCAATGAAAGATTCGAAGTCAAGCTTTGAAACTAGCACGTGTTAATTCAAGAGCTCGCGCTTCAAAGATCTCATCAAGTACTCAAGAGGAGTTTAGCTCTTTGGATCAAAGTTTTGGACCAAGTCAAGATGAAGAGAAGATTTTCAAGACTTGAGTCATGTTTGTAAGTGTTAAAATTTTATTTTTAGATAAAATATAAATGAAAGATTAGTTGTGGATTGCTCAAGCTCATATATACACACATACAAAATTTATATGTATTTTCATAAAATAGTTTTAGTTTTAGAAAATACTGCTTTGATTTTGAGCTTCAAAGAAGATATCTTTATGTTTTATGAATAAAGCTCATCAAAATAAGTTTACATGTTTTATATGTAAATTTAATTTCATCTATATACATTGTTAGTTCATATGTTTAGAAAAACTTAGTTTGATGTTTCGAGTTCATGGTTTTTAAGTTTTGTATTTATCAAAACTTCGTTTAGAACTTAATTTTCAAAAACATAAATATTTCATTTATATGTGCATTGGATCATATTCATACACACTATGCTTCAAATGATTTTGAATTTTTTTTTTGTATTTGAACAAGTTTTGGAAAAATTATTTTTCAAATTGAAGATTGATTTTGAAAAATACGGTTTCTAGTTAAAAGCTAAAATTCTTTATTGCAAAGATAGTTCAATTTGTTTGTAATATGTGTTGATTTTTGATCACACATATTTGTAATTCAAAGTGTTTTAATGAACTTATTTTTGTGAATTTTATGTGATTTTATGGGATTTTATAGAATATTAAAAGACCAAGTTTTAATCCATAATAATCCCTGACCTGGCCTTCTGGCGGTCGACCGACCGGTAGACCAAATCAAAAGTAGGTCGACTGAGCGGTTGACCGATGTGCACAGAAACATACACAAGCCCTGGATTGAGGGCCGATCTATCAGAGTTTACTCTCTGGATCTGGCCCTGGTCAACTGAGCGGTCGACCAGCCAGAGAGCAGTGCTCTCTGGTTCTAGCCTCGGTCGACCGACAGGTCAATGTAGGGCAGCTAGAGGGGGTGAATAGGTGACAAGGTAATCTAATGCAAAGTAATGCGGATTTAAAAAACTATTTATGCAAATAAAAACTATTATTCTAACACATAAAGTATCACACAAGAGTGTAACCGAATTTCTGGTTAAGGGCTCTGAACTATCTCCTCAAGATTCCTTTAGATTAAGAGTTGAGGTGCCACTATGGCTCTCTTGATTGAATACTAGTGTGAGCACACAGATAAACCCAAGCATGTATATCAATAGGCACAAGATATATCTAGTATATATAGATGAACGATAAAATCATGCAAGATATATAAACACAAGTGTGAGAAAAAGAGAGATGAGCAATCACAAATATGGAAGAATTGTTTCGAGATTCGAGCATACTTGTTCTATGTACCCGCATTCAACACTATGAAGATTTTCACAAGAATCGATCTTGCAAGATCACTCAGTGCCGCAACACCTACAACGAGCTCACACTAGAACTCTTGGACTCACAAGTCCCTCACTTGTTTCTGCAAGAACAAAACAACATGAACTCACAAGTTCGCCGAGGCCGAACCTCTACAACTCCTCAAAATAGAAGGTAGAACACGATCTTAAAACTTGCTCACCCTTAAACAAGCTCACAAATAAAGCTCCTATAAGATAGATATGGCTATGAAGAGCTCAAGCTTGCGTGAGGAAAAACAAGATAGATTTGAAAGTGAAAAACTCAAAGAAAAGGTTTTGAAAAACTCAAGATAATCACTCTTGATAAACACTCTTTTGATATGAAACTTTAGCCTAAAAACTTGTTGAAAAACTTCTGTTGGAGATGGGAAAATGGCTCTTGAAAACTCTCCAAAAATCTTGCCTAAAACAGGCCTAAAGATCTCTTATTTATAGGGGATCAAAAACTAGCCGTTATGGCTCAAAATCTGGCCAGAATGGCCTGTCGGTCGACTGCCCGGTCGACCAACCAATGGTCAAATTTCTCACCATTGGAGTCTGGTGGTCGACCGACCCAGACCCAGACTGTGCAATAGGTTAAATTTGAGCACAATTTTGAGGCCCAAAGATTTAGAATTTAGAAACATGTATATAGAAAGAATTTGTAGATATTTCAGTTTTCTTTCGAATACAACTTAAATCAAATCAATATCATTTTAGGGTAGAAAGTTATTAATAAAATACTAAAAAGTGTCAAATCATAAACTATAAACTATTTTCAGAGCAAGAATAGACTTCAACCTAATATTTGACATTTTTAACATTTGAATTAGGAAATGACTATTGATAAGAAATGTAGCCCTGAAAGTTATCTTTGAAATGCAATTTAAATTATATTGATTAAATATAAGAATTAAAAAGTTATGGCCAGAAAACTACAAGAGTGTTAGAGCAAATTAGCAGAACGGTCGGCAGCCTGGTTGACCTAGAAAACCCAAGAGCTCTGCAGACGCAGTCGGTCGACCGATCAGTCGGCCGATCTCTATTGTGGTCGACCGTTCGGTCGATCAAGCTCAAGTCACATGGGCTTGTGCACGTCGGTCGACCGGTCAGTCGGCCGAGCCATGCTTCGGTCGACCACCAGCAGCCCAAAAAACAGTTTTAACAACTTTTAAATTACATCTTAAATTCCATAAAATCTCCATAAAATCCATACTTTGAAATAAAAATATGTGTGATCAAAAATCAACACGTATTATAAGCATGTGAACTATTTTTGAGACAGAGAATTTAAAACTTAAAACAAAAATCGTATTTTTCGAAAACTAAACTTTTGTGTGCGTGTGTGTATAAGCTTAAGCAATCTACAACTAATCTATCATTTACATTTTATCTTAAAACAAAAAATCTTAAACTTACAAACTTTTGACTCAAGTCTTCTTTGAAAAAACTTCTTCTCCAAGTAGACTTGATCCAAACGTGATCCATGAGCTAGACTCCTCTATGAGTATTTGATGCGATCTTGAAGCGCGAGCTCTTGAATCAACATGTACTAGCTTCAAAACTTTATTTCGATTCTTTTATTTGAGCTAAACACCGACTAAGATCTTGATCAAATATCTGAAACTTATTAAACGCAAGATCATTAGTACTATAACTACATGAGTTAATCATCATCAGAATTAGAGTGATGGGCCTTTGGGCCAACAATCACTCCCTTTTTTATGATGACAAAACTCATGAAGTTATATATGCATGGATTAAAAATAAGTTTTATAGAAGCTCCCCCTTAACTCATGCATAGCAAAAACAATAAAGTTATTCAATAAAAGCTCATAAACTAAACAAATATATGTGCATAAATAACAAATATTAAACATGCATATATAAACTTTCTAAATTTTTCTCCCCTCTTTTGTCAATTCATCAACAAAGGGGTGAAGATAAACAAATAATAAAATTGTATATGTAACATACATTCATGAAGAGGAGAGACGTTAAGTTAGCTCCCCCTGCATACATGTATTACATGGAGAAGGGATGACTAGACCCTAACCCACATAAGTATAATATATAATGTATAAACGGAGATGTTAAGCTCCCCCTACACACGTATATCACATAAAAAAGAGAGGTCAAGCTCCTCAATAGGTAAAATACACTCAACATGAATCTATATATAAAGAAGATGTTAAGCTCCCCTTACATATAGGCAATATATATCAAACAAATTTTGTAAAATTTGAAATTATTTTTAAAACAAAATTTAAAATTTCTTGAAGTCAACAAAATGAATTATGATACCAATGAAATTAAATTGTAGTTGACAAAATAAATATTGGTACCACTTGTAAATAAATAAAATTTTTAAGATAGCAATAGTAGATTTTGATACCATTTGAAGGTAAAACATGAAATACATCTTGATACCAAAAAAAAATACCAATTGAAATCAATACATAAACTTGTAAAGATACAAATTAACATTTAAAATTAAATGAAGTTTAGCATAAAAAGTTTGTACTATAAATTATGTGGCATTATAAAGTAAGTACAATCTAAATCATATATATGTATGTATGAAAATGGAAATACCACTTGAATTTTGGTGCATACATATATAGAAAATTAGTATGAGTATATAAGAATGAAATACCATGAAAATTATGTGTATAACTCATATCATCCACCCTTATCATGCACATACTTGAATAGATATTCAATAAGGGTATACAAGGCATGGTCACCCATCCAACTGCCCTTTAAGGGTAGAAGTTTTCAAAAATAAGATTTGAAAAATAGTTGCAGATAACACAAGGTTTAAACTAATTTTTAAAAAACTAGTTAAAAATCCTTTAAATATGAAATAAAATCATATATATCTCATGAAACATGTATATCACAAAAAACATTAAAACTCAAAATATATAAAACTCATAGATGCTCATGAAAATAAATATCATGAGTAAATAAAAAAAATGTGAGTGTACAAAAATCATGTAAATGACATATTCATGAAAATAAACACTAAGGCTCAAATAAAACTCATATGAAAATCTTTTACTCAAAAACATGATATATCATATACTTATGCATGAACATCAAAACTAGGACATACAATGTACAATCAAACAAATAACTGAGTACATAAAAGAAATAGAGCATGTAAAGCATGTATTTCAAAACTTGTACATATATAACACAAGTTTTAATAAAATATGCATATGAACATGATATAGGCATTTAAATCAATATATGCTTTAACTAAAGCATATAAAACATGGATCAATCAAAAAGAAGTAGGCATGTAAATCTATTGAAAACATAAATAAAATTTTTTAAAAATACATGCATAGTTTAGGCAACCAATCAACTCAACTATAGGCACAAAATAAAACATGATAGAGTCTAGGTCACTACACTAACATATAAATAATAAAAATATTTTTAAAAAAGGAGAAAGAAATGGTTACTAAAACTGATGTAGCCAAATTATTTTTCCAAAAACACGAGCTAGTCCTCCCACCATGCTTCTTTGATAGTGATGCATCCATTTGGTTTGACCTTTAAGCTTGAAATGCATCACCACCAAGACACCGAACATCTCATGTTTTGTGAGAGCCCACACCTACATCAAAAACAAGTGGTGGAGATTTTGGTACCCATATTTTTCTGGGTCCACGAGGGTTAGAAGCAATAGGAACCCAAATATTCTTATTTGCAAATTTTAATAAATTTATTATATCAAAATAAAATTTTGCTAAATGGTTTTTGCGGCCGCAATGTATACATTTGAGTCTAGCATGCATATGAGTGGTGTAAGTGTGAGCATGGTGTGCATATATATACCGTGTTGTATGTGCATGAATATGTGAAATATATTTTTTGCGAAATATAGATTCCAACCTATTATGATTAAATGCACAATGGTTCAAAGTGGAGCCCAAACAATCAATGTTCTTCTTCAAATACGTATATCATTTTCAATTTAGAAGAAGAGACATGAGCATGAGAAACAAAATTCTTTTTCTTTTTAGAAATGAAAATCTTTTCTTTTTCCATTAAAATAATTTTTTTCAAAGATTTATTTTCATTTAAAATAATTTTCTTTTCCTTTTCCACTAAAATAACTTGGTTTTTCAAAAATTCATTTTCTTTTGAAATAATACTCAATTTTGAAGAATTAATTTTATTTAACAAAGAACTATTTTTTCAACTTTTTATTTTCAATTTTTAACAAATCATATTTCTTAAGAAGTTTTTAACAAAAGGATGCAAACTCATCATAAGGCATGTCAATATCTTCTTCTAATTTGGATTCAGAATATACTTCAAGGGGGTCATCCCTTTGGACCATGTAGCACATGTTGGAAGCATCACTTCTACATCCGAGTCACTCCCCATGTAATATTGCTTTTATTCATCGAGGTAGATAAGGGTGTTTCATACTACAAAAGCGGAATCAAAATTAGCAACCCTAAATAAAAATTCATCATTTAGGGTACTCTTTAAAGCGTGAATGATTTTTGCATTAGCTTCAAGATTTTTGCCATTAATAAAATATGAATCTTTAATGGTGGCTAAATAAACATGAATCCCTAGGACTTTTAAGTACATGGACATCTTAACCTTTCAAATTTGGATGTTAAGAATGTCAAATAAGGAAGGTGTCATGAAATCCATGTGTGTGTATGCAAATATTGTGATTAGCAAAAATATGAATATTTAACTCTAGGTTGTTAACCCAAATTAAGAGGACCAAGCTCTGATCCAATTGTAGGGCACTGAGAGGGGGGTGAAACTAATACGGAATTAAGAAACTATTTATACAAATAAAAACTATTAAGCTAACACACAAAGTATAACACAAGAGTGTAATTGAATTCCCAGTGAAGGGCTCTGGACTATCTCCTCAAAATTCCTCTAGATTAAGAGTTAAGGTGCCACTATAACTCTCTTGGTTAAATATTAGTGTAAGCACACAAACAAACCTAAGCATGTATATCAATTAAGCACAAGATATCACTAGCATATATAGATGAACAATAAAATCATGTAAGATATATAAATACAAGTGAGAGAGAGAGATAAGCAATCACAAATACGGGAGAATTATTTCGAGATTCGAGCACACTTGCTATACTCCCTACCTTCAATACTATGAAGAATTTTCACTAGAATCGATCTCGCAAGATCACTCGGTGCCGCAACACCTACAACGAGCTCACACTAGAACTCTTGGACTCACAAGTCTCTCACTTGTTCCCGCAAGAACAATACAACACGAACCCACAAGTTCATTAAGGCCGCACCTCTACAACACCTCAAAATAGAAGGTGGAATACTTGGTGATCTTAACACTTGATCACCCTCAAATACCCTCACAAACAAAGCTTCTTTAGGATAGATATGGCTATAAAAGCTCAAGCTTGTGTGAGGAAAAACAAGATAGATTTGGAAGTGGAAAACTCAAAGAAAAACTTTTAAAAAACTCAAGAGAATCACTCTTGATAAACACTCTTTTGATATAAAACTTCAACTCAAAAACCTCTTGAAAAACTTCAGTTGGAAATGGGAAAATGGCTCTTGAAAACTCTCAAAAAATCTTGCCTAAAACAGGCTAAAATATCCCTAATTTATAGGGGATTAAAAATTAGTCGTTAAGACTCAAAATCAGGCTAGAATAGCCCGTCGGTCAACTGTCTAGTTGACCGACTAATTGTCAAATTTCTGACTGTTGGAGTCTGGAGGTCAACCGGGCGGTCGATGACCACAGACCCACACTGTGCAATAGGTCAACGTTGAGCATAGTTTTGAGGCTTAAAACTTTAGAATTTGGAAAATATGTATAGCAAGAATTTATAGATATTTTCGTCTTCTTTCTAATGCAACTTAAATCAAATCAATATCATTTCAGGGTAAAATATTATCAATAAAATACTAAAAGGTGTTAAGTCAGCAACTGTAAAATGTTTTCAGAATAAGAACAGATTTCAACCCAATATTTGACATTTTTAACATTTGAATCCGAAAATGACTATTGAATACAAAATGTAACCCTTAAAGTTATCTTTGAAATGCAATTTAAATTATATTGATTGAATATAGGAATAAAAATTTATGGCTAGAAAACAATAAGAGTGTTGGAGCAAATCAGCAGAACGGTCGGCCGCCCGGTTGACCGAGAAAACCCGAGAGCTGTG
The DNA here is from genome assembly GCA_038442645.1 of Agave tequilana. Lineage (NCBI taxonomy): Eukaryota > Viridiplantae > Streptophyta > Magnoliopsida > Asparagales > Asparagaceae > Agave > Agave tequilana. Next base: position 50,070 of record JAVJIF010019563.1, on the reverse strand, counting down.
CGACGCAATTAGTCGACCGATCGGTCGACCGATCTCTACTGCGGTCGACTGATCAGTCGACCAAACTCAAGTTACAAGGGCTTGTGTACGTCTTGTGTACGTCGGTCGACCACCAGCAGCCCAAAAAGTTTTAACAACTTTTAAAAATACATCTTAAATTTCATAAAATCTCCATAAAATTCATAAAAATAAGTTCATTGAAATACTTTGAAGTACAAATATGTGTGATCAAAAATAAACACATATTACAAACATGTGAGCTATTTTTGAGGCATAAAACTTAAAACTTAAAACAAAATCGTATTTTTCGAAAATCAAACTTTTGTGTGTGTATCAGCTTGAGCAGTCACAACTAATATATCCTCTATATTTTATCCTAAAATAAAAAATATTATACTTACAAGCTCTTGACTCAAATCTTCTCTTGAAAAACTTCTTCTCCAAATAGACTTGATCCAAACGTGATTTATGAGCTAGACTCCTCTATGAGTACTTGATTCAATCTTGAAGCGCGAGCTCTTGAATCAACATGTGCTAGCTTTAAATTTTGACTTCAAATCATTCGTTGAAGCTAAACACCGACTAAGATCTTGATCAAATATCTGAAACTTATTAAACACAAGATCATTAGTACTATAACTAATTAAGTTAATCATCATCAAAACTCGAGTGATGGGCCTTTGGGCTAACAGTTAAGACCTGGGTGCAGTCGATCGGGCGGTCGACCGACAACCCCAATGGTCATAAATATGATTGTTGGTTGGTCGACTGGCCGGTCGACCAATTGGTCATCTGGCCTGGGGATTTGCCCCAATGGCTAGTTTTTGTAGCTCTATAAAAGGGGGCCTATATAAAAGGGGGCTGTTTTGGCTAGTTTAACATACGATTTTATAAAAGTTTTAGAGCCAGTTTTTTCCGTCTCTCTTAGGATTTTTCTCCACTTGTTTTTGGGCTAAAACTTTCATATTAAACGTAGAGTTTTTAAGTGTTTTCAAAAGAGATTTTTTGAGTTTTCCACTACAACTCTATCTTATTTTTCTCATACAAACTTGAGCTTTCCATTGCTATATCAATCCTCTTTGGATCTTTATTGTGAGAGTTATTTTTATGATCAAGAGAAGTGATCACATTTTTCATTCTCGTATTGTGAGGAGTTGTAGAGGTTATGGTCTCGATGAAAAAAGTTTTGTGGTGATCAAGTGGAGTGATCATCAAGTGTTCCAACTTATGGTTGGAGGAGTTGTAAGAGATGTGGCCTCGACAAGCTAGTGTGCTTGCGTGTGTTATTCTTGTGGGAACAAATGAGGGACTTGCGGGTCAAGAGTTCTTGAGGGAGCTTGTTGTAGACGTTCCGGCACCGAGTGTCCTTGTGGGATTGATTTAGTGAAAATCTTTTATAGTGTTGAAGGCGGGGACGTAGAGCAAGTGTGCTCAAACCTCGAAGCAAATCTCTCGTGTTTGCGATTGCTTATCTCTCTCACTTGTGGTTTATTTCTTGCATGCTCTTATTGTTTATATTTATTACATACTTGATATTCCCTTGTGCTTCATATATATACATGCTTGGGATTGTTTGCTCACACTTGTATTTAACTAAGAGAGTTATAGTGGCACCTCAACTCTTAATTTAGAGGAATCTTGAGGAGATAGTTCAGATCCCTTCACTGAGAATTCGGCTACACTCTTATATTATACTTTATGTGTTAGTTTAATAGTTTTTAATTTCGCATTAGTTTGCATTAGATTAGGTTGTCAACTATTCACCCCCTCTAGGTGACCTTCAATTGGTATCAGAGCTTGGTGCTCTTGTTTTGTGTCTAACAATCTTGAGTAAAGATCCTCATTTTAGCTAATCACAATATTTGCATACACACACATGGATTTCATGACACCTCCCATGTTTGACATTCTTAACCTCCAAACTTGAAAAGTTAAGATGTCTATGTACCTAAAAGTCCTAGGTATTCATATTTATTTTGCTACTATTAAAGATTGTTATTGTTTAAATGGCAAACATCTTGAGGCTAACACAAAAGTCATCCATCTTTTAAAGTCAACCCTAAATGATGAATATTTATCTAGGGTTTCTAATTTTGATTCAGCTTTTATAGTATAAAACACACTTGTCTCTCTTGGTGAAGAAAAGCAATACTATATGGAGAGTGACTCAGATGATGGAAGGATGCTTCCAACATGTGCTACATTGTCCAAGGGACGACCCCCTTGAGGTAAATTCTGAATCTGAGCTAGAAGAAGATATTGACATGCCTTATGATAAGCTTACATCTTTTTATCAAAAACTTCTTGAAAAATATGACTTATTAAGAATTGAAAACGATAAGTTGAGTAAGGAAAACACTTCTTTGTTAAAAGAAAATGATTCTTTTAAAAATAAATTTGAATGTATTTCAAAAGAAAATAAATTTTTCAAAAAGAAAAATATTTCCTTGTCTTCAACAATTAAATAACATTTGTGAAGGAAATAATTCATTGAAAAATAAAATTATTTTGGTGAAAAAAGAAAAAGAGATTGTTTTGAAAGAAAATAACTCTTTGAAAAAGAAAATGTTTTAAAAGAAAAAGAAAACCTTTCTAAAAAGAAAATGATTGTTGATTCTCATGCTCATATCTTTTCTTCCAAAATTAATAATGATATTTGTATTGTGAAAAAGAAAATTGATTGTTTGGGCTCTACTTTGAGCTAATGTGCATTTAACCATAATAGGTTGGAATCTATGTTTCGTAAGAAATAAATTCCACATACCCATGCTCATACCTCATGACATACACATGCGCACCATGCTCACCCCACTCACATGTTTGATAGAGTGTACAAATGTACACATTGCGGCTGTAAAGGCCATTTAGCAAAATTTTATTTTGATAGAATAAATCATATAAATTTTGCAAATAAAAATGTTTGGGTTCCTTATGATGCTAACCCTCGTGGACCTAAAAAGATATGGGTACCAAAATTCTCACCACTTGTATTTGATGTAGGCGTGGGCTCTCACAAAATGTGAGAGGGTTAGTGCCTTGATGGTGGATCCATATGAAGCTAGATGGACATACCTAATTAATGCGCTATCAAGAATGTTTGGTGGGAGGACCACCATGATTTGGAGACTTAGAGAATAGTTCATATGATTTGGTAACTATTTCTAAACTCCTATTTTAATTTACATGTTTTTACATTAATAATTTTTACCATGTTGTGGTTTTAATGTTCATTATATTAGATGCAATGTTATTAGACATGTGATATACATAAATAGTCTTTAAGATACACCCAAGTTCATATGAATTCATATTTTGTGTTCTCACTATTGTTTAACTAGTATGTATATACTAGTTCTAAAATATGTGCATTTAACCAATGATCATGTTTTTTTTGTACTTCATGTGGTGATTACTTATTTAGATGTAGTTTTCATTAAAACTTGTATTTATTCTTGTATAAGTACTGAGCTACACTTGATTATTATATATGCTTCATTGCTTAATTGTACTCAATACATATACATGTATAACCTAGTTTTGATGATTCTTTTATTTATACTTGTTTTCTCTATTTTTGTACACGTTTAGTTTCATGTATATATTATTTTTGTGTAAAACTAATAGGTATACATGTATATCCTTGAGTCACTTACCTTCATGAAAAAATTTCATTTTTGACTCGTTTTTTTGGGACATGTATGTATACTTTTAGATTCGATAAAACATACATTACCTCGATGCTTGTTTAATTTTTATAAAAAATTTTAGTTTTGATGTTTATTTTGAGCCTTATTGATTTATTTCATGAATAAGCTATTCACATGATTCTTGCGTACTCACATTATTTTTTTTACTCATGATTTTATTTTATGAGCACATTTTTGAGCCTTATAGATCTTGAGTGACAATTTTTGTGTACTTAGCATTACTTCATGGGATATATAATTTGGTTTCATATTTTGAAGGATCTTTAACTAGTTTTTTTTTAAATTATTTTAAACTAGTTCTTGATTCTTAAATTGGTAGAGTTTTCAAACATATTAAATTATTTTCAAACTCTTATTTTTGAAAACCCCTACCAACTTAAGGGTGGTTGGTTGGGCGACCATACCTTGTGTGCCTTATTGAAAATCTATTTAACATGTGCATGATAAAGGTGGATTGATATGAGTTATACACATAACTTTCATGATATTTTTTTATACTTATACTTGTTTTCTATATATGCATTTCAAATCTCAAGTGATATTTTCATACAAACATATATATGACTTTGATTGTGCTTGTTTTACATGTCCATACATTTTAAAGTATAAATCATGTTCATACTAAGCTTGATTTTATCTTAAATATTAATTGATATTTTTACAAGCTTATACATTGATTTCAATTGTTATTTTTTTTGGTATCAAAATGTATTTCATGTTTCACCTTCTATTGGTATCTTAAAAATTTTGTTTATTTACAAGTGGTACCAATATTTATTTTCTCAACTACAATTTGATTTCATTGGTATCATAATTTATTTTGTTGACTACAAGTAGTTTCAAAATTTATTTTAAACTGGTATCAAAATTTTCTTTTAAAATTTGTTGATACTTATTACCTATATGCAAAGAGGCTTAACATTTCTTCTATATATAGATTCATGTTGAGCGTATTTTAAATATTGGGGAGCTTGACCTCTCTTCTTTATGCGATACACGTGTGTAGGGGGAGCTTAACATCTCCGTCTATACATTGTATGCTATGCTTATGCGGCTTAGAGTTTAGTCATCCCTTCTTTATGTAATGCATGTATGCAGGAGAAGCTAACTTAACGTCTCTCCTCTTCATGAATGTATATCGCATATACTTTATATTGTTTGTTTATCTTCACCCTTTTGTTGATGAATTGACAAAAAAATGGAGAAGAATTTAGAGAGTTTATATATGCATACTATGTATTTTTGTTTATGCATGTATGCTTGTTCATAAGATTTTATTGAATATCTATATATTTATTTGCTATGCATGAGTTAAGGGAGAGCTTCTACGAAGCTTATCTTTAATCCATGCATATATAACTCCATGAGTTTTTGTCATCATCAAAAAGGGGAATATTGTTGGCCCAAAGCCCATCACTCTAATTTTAATGATGATTAACTCATATAGTTATAGTACTAATGATCTTGTGCTTAATTAGTTTCAGATATTTAATCAAAATCTTAGTCGGTATTTCGCTTCAACAAAAGATTCGAAGTCAAGTATTTAAGCTAGCACGTGTTGATTTAAGAGCTCGCGCTTCAAAGATCACACCAAGTACTCAAGAGGAATCTAACTCTTTGGATCAAAGTTTTGGACCAAGTCAAGATGAAGAGAAGATTTTCAAGACTTGAGTCATGTTTGTAAGTGTTAAATTTTATTTTTAGATAAAATATAAATGATAGATTAGTTGTGGATTGCTCAAGCTCATTGATTAAGACGGAAAAGGGCGTACTTATTATGTGTATAGAATGTATTTGATGTACCCTTTCTTGTCTCCGCTATAGCCTAGGGCTATACCGAGTCGGATCTCAGGGAGAGCTAGTGTAGAAACGTTACGATACACGTGAGAAGATAAAACGAGAACTCTTCTTTGTTTACAAGAATAAAGAATCAAAAGAAAAACAAATAAAAGAATTAGTGGCTATGTTCATGGTGGAAATCGGGAGAAATCAAGATTGAGATGGATTTGAACTAACAACTAAAAAGAAAGTAAAATCAAGAAAACTTTGAATGCAAGAAATCCATGACTAGCTAACCTTAACTACCTTGCTAAACTAACTAAACTCCGTGATAGTGATGCGTGCCTCATGTTGATTCATCGGCATGTATTTGTCTTGCTTGTGATCTAATTACTTTCCCACTAAGATGATGGGGATTCATTCTTGGACTTGTCTTGTAGCCTCCATAGATGGTCATCGGCCTACAAGATAGACTTTCACTAATGGAATCACAAGAGATACACTCAAGGGATGCAAATGAAGAACATACAACTTTCACTAATGGAAGTAGTGAAGTTGTACATCAATTAGCATATTGGTGCTCCATCTCCATGTTCCATCAAGGCACTAGTTCAAAGACTAGGCTCTACATGAGGCACACATGAATCATATGGAGAATTACAACAAGATTCTTGCCAAGAAATGAAACAAAACCCATCGGAGAAGAGAAGATCATACAAATTGCAAGATGAAGTAAAGCAATCACCCATGAGTTAGGAGTTAGCAAGAGTAGTGGTTAGCTAGTACATGGAACAAGAAATTAGCTACTAGACATTACAAAAGCAAAGCAAAGCATGATTGAATTGCTAGAAATTAACAAAGCAAGTAACAAAGCAAAATAAAAGCAAGTGAAGAAGACAAACTAGAATCAAGCTCAAGTAGATATGTAGAGAATGGATCAATCCTTGTATAGCTCCAAGTTGTCACTCCTTGTTGATACAAGCTCTCTCTCTCATACAAATCTCTCTTGCAATGAAATCTAGGGAGGAGAAGATCCTAGAGAGAACTAAAAATCCTAAACAAAACCTAACAAAATTACAATCTATTCACTAATCTCTCTCTCTTCTCTGATCAGTTTCTTCTCGCAGGTCTTCATGGGGTATTTATAGCATGGATGAGATCCTTCGAGAGAGAAGTTTGTTGGCACGAAATCCGAGGCCATAACGGCCTAAGATTGCCGCGCCCAAGTCGCGCCACGCGGCAAGATCTGGGCCGTTGGTCCAGATCTTTCTGGTACAGGTTGTTGCAAGTTAGTTTGGCCACGTGGTATGGTTAGAATCTTGGTTTGTTGCGAGGATCTCTCTGGATCTGGATTGAGATTTGGCTTTATCCTTAATCTTGATTAATCACTTAATTAGTGTTAATTAAGTGATTATTTGAATATCTCTCCATTAAATGGTGTACCTGCAAATAAGTAGAGAAGAGGAGTAAAAATCACTTATTTATTTGTAATATGCATGGGAGTTATGATGTAAAATATGCAATATTGGATACTAATCACACCCCCACACTTATTCGTTTGCTCGTCCCGAGCAAAAACAAAGAAAGAAAATAAAATCCTAACTAACAATTTATTACACCACTTTCGCAGGTGACGCGATTGCACTGAGCATGTGCAACAAGCCGTTAAACCTCTAGGTTACCCTAGAGGAGGAGTGTTGTCTCCTGAGGGTTTTCAGCGGATTACACCCACAAAATCCATAAAGAAAGAAGACAAATGTTAGTATTTTCGAAAACGCATTTTGAATAAGAGACAAGTTTACGAACTATTTTTGCGAAAATATAAGTGATCCTAGGTCATAAGTCCACCTATAATCATTCTTCCTTAAACTTAGTATCCATGCAAGATCTTGTTTTTAATTAAGGTAAGAATTCAAAATTGGATTGAATACTTTTATCTTTCATAAAACCTAGATAATATGCACACCGTGCTCAGTGAAAATTTCTGGGATTTCAACTCCAACCATAAAGCCATTTATTTATATATATATATATTTTTTTCTTTTTCTGCTTTTTTTTTTCTTCCCTTAGTTTAGGCTTTCTAGTCTACCCTTGTAGCGAGCCTATAACCGATGACTCCCAAACCAGATGATCTTAGGGCATCAGATGAGAAAACATCCCTCGGGTTTAAGGTCTCGAGTAGAAAAGGCCACAAAACTAAAGGGGATTATTTTTATCACCGTTAGGCGTGAGTCATTATGCTTCTTGAGGCACAATTTCCCAGCTTAATAAGTGAGATCACCGTTAGGCGTGAGTCATTATGCTTCTTGAGGCACAATTTCCCAGCTTAATAAGTGATGCTTTATTTATATATTTATTTTTTTTTTTTTTTTTTTTATTTTATATATATGGCATTTTTGGTCTTTGTTTCCATCCCAAGAAATGTGTAAGTGTAAAGTGCATATTTATCTAAGGCAAAAAATTCAAGATAAAAATATCTCCTCAATTTTACTTACTTAGCCTATAATTTCAAACAAGATCTATTACTTCAACTAGGTTTAAGATGTCATAATTAAGGCTTTCTTAATTTCTAAGATACATCTTAATTTTCTTAAAAATAGATCAAAACTTTGTTTCTTATTTCAAAAAGTTTTTATTTTTGTTTCTTTTTTTTTTTATTTATATTTTTCTAAAAGAAAAGCAAAATCTAAAAAGAAAATGGAAAATCTAGAAAAAAGATAAATCTAAAAATAGAAAAAAGATAAAATCTAAAAATAAAAGACCTAAAAAGAAAAATAAAAGTCCTAAAAAATAAAAATCCTATAAAGAAAAGAAAATCCTATGTTAGTAAACCCTCCCCCACACTTATTTCATGCATTGTCCTCAATGCATTATGGTAAATGTATGCATGAAATAGGTAAGAGGTAGGAAAAATTATTTACAAGGAATATACAAATGTAACTCTCACCTGGGTTTTTGGTCGCTTCCCTCTGGCCCGTTTCCCATCGTTCCAATGTGTTCTCTTTCTTGAACTCCATTGGGAAACGGTCTGAATTGTTCTTACCCTAGGTGATTCCAGTTTCAATTTGTTGTTATTTTCATTCATACTCTTTCCACCACATCGTTCACACACAAAGTCCTTATCACCACTCTCACTCAGAATCTCATCACTTCCAATTTTAAGAAATTTTAACTCTTCTCCATATAATTCTTCAAAGCTCAAGTCAACATCCGGCAGTGGACAATTAGCTAACTTACCCCGAGTTGACTCATCTAAGCACATTATCTCATCAGCAAACAAGTCTTCAAATGATATATCAATTGGAGGTTCAAATACAGTCTCAGTTGGCTCATTGAAAGTGAAAGTATCCAAATCAACTTTCCCCGTTTTAAAGGGTACTCGGATAAGAGAATCACAAGGTTGTGACTCATCTTTTGGATCTTCACCTTCCTCCTCACAATTGTTACTAATGAAGCTAACCTCAAATGTTTGATCTTTTGTTTTGTGAGGCTGTGTGTGGAAGACATTGTGTTCATGTGTCATGTTACCAAAAGTCAACCTCATTGATCCATTCCGGCAATTAATGATTGCATTTGCAGTAGCCAGGAATGGTCGACCCAGAATGACAGGAATTTGTGCCCTTTGATTGGAATTTGATACTGGTTTTGTTTCAAGGACAACAAAGTCAACAGGATAAAAGAATTCTCCAACTTTGACAAGGACATCTTGAATTACCCCCTTGGGTTTAGTAACAGAGCGGTCAGCCAATTGAATGGTCATTTGGGTCGGAAGAAGATCACCTAACCCCAATTGTTGGTACACAGAGAAAGGCAGAAGATTGATACTGGCCCCCAAATCAAGAAGTGCCCTATTTATTGTAGTCTGTCCTATGATGCATGAAATGGTGGGGCTCCCTGGGTCTTTATACTTAACAGGAATTGGACCAGTGAGCAACTCATTGATGGATGATGCTAGGAAGACTTTTTTAGGGACTTGGGTCTTTCTCTTCTTGGTGCACATTTCCTTCAAAAATTTGGCATATGATGGCACTTGTTGAATGGCATCAAGAAGAGGGACATTGATTTGGACCTTATTGAATGTTTCTTTTATTTTCTCCATGTGAGCATTTGACTTGTTATTTAGAAGCCTATTTGGATATGGTACTCTAGGCTTATAAGGTTGCTCATCTACCTTTTCTTTCCCCTTGGCTTTGGAAGTGGATGGCTCTGTACTAGAGGATGGGTTGTCAAAAGTTGGTGACATTGGGACATGAGGAGTTTGCTTTGGTACTGGATGAGATTGTGGACTAGAAACCTTATTGTCAACTTGTTTACCAGATCTCAGGGTATGAATGGCATGACAGTGACTGGGTCCTGAATTTTCAACTTTGGGATTTAGCAATGGCTGGCTTAAGAACAGTCCTTTTTGATTCTCAGCCAATTGCTTGATCTGGACCTTCATTTCATTCAACTCCTGTTGCTGGTTCTTTGTTAAGGTTTCTATCATTTGTTTCAACTCAGATATTTCAGAATTATTTTGGGGTGGATGTTGAGGATATGGAGATTGGAACTGTGATTGGTAATATGGTGGAGGATTCTGATAATATGGTGGTGTGTCCTGATATGACTGATATGACTGTGGTGGACTTTGAGATGGATGAACATACAGTGAATTTTGATCAAAACTGGATGAATGAAACTGAGCATTGTATGGATGTGGAAGTGGTGGCATATGATGCTCAGGACCAGACTGACTCCACAAAGAATTTGGATGGTTCTGCCATCCTGACTTGTAAGTGCTGGAGTATGGAGGTCTGGTAAAAGTTGCATTCATGTTCTCCTGAAATGATTGGGGCTGATAAAATGGACACTCCTCAAAGACATGGCTAAGGTCATGACAGTTGGTGCAACCTGGTTTAATCAAAGGCAATGGGTTGACCTGGTTGACCACAGAATTCCCTATTGACTCAAGCAACTCTATCCTCTTCATTAATTGTGTGATCTTGGTTTCTGAAGCTAGAGAGGATTCTTTGGATTGTGTACCAGTTCTGGAAGTGGTGGGAGTTGGTTTATCAGGGCATGACTCCCACTGAATGGTTTTCTCAGCTAGGGTTTCAAAGAGATCCCACCCCTGATGTTCATCTTTTTTCAGGAATTCCCCTTGGCACATGGATTCCAAAAGGGTTTTTGTTTGGTAATCTAATCCATCATAGATAATCTGGCATAGACGCCATTTCTCTATGCCATGATGGGGACATAGGGCTAAGAGGTCTTTGAAACGCTCAAGATATTTCCAGAAAGGTTCATTTTGTTCTTGCTTGAATTGCATTATGTTTTTTCTCATGAGGGCTGTTTTGTGGATAGAATAGAATTTCCTAAGAAAGACCTTAACAAAATCATCCCATGAAGATATGGAACTGACAGGAAGACTATAAAGCCATTTCTTAGCTAAATCCTTAAGTGCAAACGGTATGAACCGTAACCTAACAGCATCCTCAGAAAGTTGGGATATTCTCATCATTTGGCATACCTCTTCAAACTCACGAATAAAGAGGTACGCGTCCTCAGACTCAAGACCATGGAATCGGGGAAGTGTACTAATGAATTGTGGTTTCAGCTCAAAATGATTTCCATTAGGCTCGGGGAGAAGAATGCATGAAGGAATGGAGGTGCGAATCGGATAGAATCGATCTTGAAGTGAGACGTTGTTGGTCATGAAGTGAAGTGGTTGTGTATGTGCAAGTGTAGAATTAGGATCACAAAACCACTGTCGTATATACAATCACAAACAACGTACACCGATCACACCAGCGAAAAAGAAAAAATAACAAACAACAAAAGAAAAAATCAATCCAAGCTTGTCTAGGGTTTCTGGTCCTAGGTGACTCCTAAATAGACTGTCCACAGGAGGTTTAGTGTGGACTCTGACTATAAGCAAATCAGCCAGGGAAGGGTAAAGTCGTTGGGAGGTTTTCCGTCCGAAGACGTTCCTTAATTAAGTAACCAACAACCTTCGGGCTTTCGGCCCTTAACCCCTTTCCTAGACACCGATTTTACAGAAGTCAATTTCCAACACTTTTCCCCCTTAGGATAATCTCCTAAGTGAGTCCGGATGTCCCTAGGGCCAACGTCTATCAAATTTTATTTACAAGCTTAGGATTGTGAGTACGTGGGGAAAATGATTTCCGGGCTAAGGAAAGGGTAATGACCTCCCCCACCTTATGTTATTTACAGGAATTGCCCTTAGAATTAATTGTGCAAGTGTACGATATAGAAACAAACAAGGTTCACTCCAAGTAAGAAAAATCAAACAAAGAGTGAGTCTTAGTCTATATGCAATGAATCACGTACCTTGTCCCACGCACTCTTCAACAGTAAATTTAAAGTAATTGAAAGACACGTGCCTATAATGCAAGATGTCTAACAATTTTTTAGCAATTATCAACCAATTTCTTACTGTTGAATTAATTAACAGGAATACAGTGAAGTATACAGGAAATGAAGTATATAGGCAGCAGTATCTTGCAGAGCAGAAGCCCCTGCAAAAATTTGGTTAGAAGTGCACTCTGTTGTGCCGCGTTTCCACGGCAAATCTTGTGGATCCGCGGCACTCCAGAGGGATCCTGGGCTCTGCTTTCTTGAGCAGAGTCCCAGGTCCACTTATATGTTTCTGCTGTAGATATTTTCCTGTTTTCTTCTCCTGTCACCTGCAACAGAGAAGAAGAATCGTTTAGTTTCTCACTTTTAAAAATACCGTCGCTCTCCCCGGCAACGGCGCCAAAAATTGATTGGACTAAAAAGATGTACTTATTATGTGTATAGAATGTATTTGATGTACCCTTTCTTGTCTCCGCTATAGCCTAGGGCTATACCGAGTCGGATCTCAGGGAGAGCTAGTGTAGAAACGTTACGATACACGTGAGAAGATAAAACGAGAACTCTTCTTTGTTTACAAGAATAAAGAATCAAAAGAAAAACAAATAAAAGAATTAGTGGCTATGTTCATGGTGGAAATCGGGAGAAATCAAGATTGAGATGGATTTGAACTAACAACTAAAAGAAAGTAAAATCAAGAAAACTTTGAATGCAAGAAATCCATGACTAGCTAACCTTAACTACCTTGCTAAACTAACTAAACTCCGTGATAGTGATGCGTGCCTCATGTTGATTCATCGGCATGTATTTGTCTTGCTTGTGATCTAATTACTTTCCCACTAAGATGATGGGGATTCATTCTTGGACTTGTCTTGTAGCCTCCATAGATGGTCATCGGCCTACAAGATAGACTTTCACTAATGGAATCACAAGAGATACACTCAAGGGATGCAAATGAAGAACATACAACTTTCACTAATGGAAGTAGTGAAGTTGTACATCAATTAGCATATTGGTGCTCCATCTCCATGTTCCATCAAGGCACTAGTTCAAAGACTAGGCTCTACATGAGGCACACATGAATCATATGGAGAATTACAACAAGATTCTTGCCAAGAAATGAAACAAAACCCATCGGAGAAGAGAAGATCATACAAATTGCAAGATGAAGTAAAGCAATCACCCATGAGTTAGGAGTTAGCAAGAGTAGTGGTTAGCTAGTACATGGAACAAGAAATTAGCTACTAGACATTACAAAAGCAAAGCAAAGCATGATTGAATTGCTAGAAATTAACAAAGCAAGTAACAAAGCAAAATAAAAGCAAGTGAAGAAGACAAACTAGAATCAAGCTCAAGTAGATATGTAGAGAATGGATCAATCCTTGTATAGCTCCAAGTTGTCACTCCTTGTTGATACAAGCTCTCTCTCTCATACAAATCTCTCTTGCAATGAAATCTAGGGAGGAGAAGATCCTAGAGAGAACTAAAAATCCTAAACAAAACCTAACAAAATTACAATCTATTCACTAATCTCTCTCTCTTCTCTGATCAGTTTCTTCTCGCAGGTCTTCATGGGGTATTTATAGCATGGATGAGATCCTTCGAGAGAAAAGTTTGTTGGCACGAAATCCGAGGCCATAACGGCCTAAGATTACCGCGCCCAAGTCGCGCCACGCGGCAAGATCTGGGCCGTTGGTCCAGATCTTTCTGGTACAGGTTGTTGCAAGTTAGTTTGGCCACGTGGTATGGTTAGAATCTTGGTTTGTTGCGAGGATCTCTCTGGATCTGGATTGAGATTTGGCTTTATCCTTAATCTTGATTAATCACTTAATTAGTGTTAATTAAGTGATTATTTGAATATCTCTCCATTAAATGGTGTACCTGCAAATAAGTAGAGAAGAGGAGTAAAAATCACTTATTTATTTGTAATATGCATGGGAGTTATGATGTAAAATATGCAATATTGGATACTAATCACTCATATATACACACATAAAATTTATATGTGTTTTCATAAAATAGTTTTAGTTTTAGAAAATACTGCTTTGATTTTGAGCTTCAAAGAAGATATCATTATGTTTTATGAATAGAGTTCATCAAAACAAGTTTACATATTTTATATGTATATTGAATTTCATCTATATACATTGTTAGTTCAAATATTTAGAAAAACTTAGTTTGATGTTTCGAGTTCATGATTTTTAAGTTATGTATTTATCAAAACTTTGTTTTGAGCTTAATTGTCAAAAACATAGATATTTTATTTTATATGTGTATTAGATCATATCCATACACACTATGCTTCAAATGAGTTTTAATATCTTATTTTTTTATTTGAACAAGTTTTGAAAAAATCATTTTTCTAATTGAAAATTGATTTTGAAAAATACAGTTTCCGGTTTAATGCTAAAAATTTTTATCACAAAAATAGTTCAATATGTTTGTAATATGTGTTTATTTTTGATCACAAATATTCGTAATTTAAAGTTTTCAATGAACTTATTTTTGTAGATTTTATAGGATATTGAAAGACCAAGTTTTAATCCCTAATAATCCCTGACCTTGCCTTCTGACGGTAGACCGAACCAGAAGTTGGTCGACCGAGCGGTCGATCGATGTGCACAGAAACATGCACAAGCCCTAGTTTGAGGGCTGGTCAACCGGGCGGTCGACCAATCCAGAGAGTTTATTCTCTGGATCTGGCCCCGGTAAACCGAGCGGTCGACCGGCCAGAGAGCAATGCTCTCTGGTCCTAGCCTCGATCGACTGACAGGTCATGACCTGGATGCGATCGATTGGGCGGTCGACCGACAACCCCAAAGGTCATAAATATGACCTTTGGCCGGTCGACTGGCCGGTCGACCAGCAAGTCATCTGGCCTAGAGATTTGCCCCAACGGCTAGTTTTTTAAGCTCTATAAAAAGGGGTTATTTTGGCTAAGAAGTTTTAGAGCCTGTTTTTCTGGGCTAAAACTTTCATATCAGAAAGAGAGTTTTTAAGAATGTTTTCAAAAGATATTTCTTGAGTTTTTTTACTACAACTCTATCTTGTTTTTCTCACACAGACCTAAGCTTTCCAGTGCTAGATCAATCCTCTTAGGATCCTTGTTATGAGAGTTATTTTTGTGATCAAGAGAAGTGATCACAAGTTTTCATTCTTGTATTATAAGGAGTTGTAGAGGTTGTGGCCTCAGTGAAGAAAGTTTTGTGGTGATCAAGTGAAGTGATCACCAAGTGTTCCACTTGTGGTTGGAGGAGTTGTGAGAAGTGTGGCCTTGGCAAGATAGTGTATTTGCATGTGTTGTTCTTGCGGGAACAAGTGAGGGACTTGTGGGTCTAAGAGTTTTTGAGGGAGCTTATTATAGGTGTTGCGGCACCGAGTGATCTTATGGGATCGATTTTAGTGAAAATACTTAATAGTGGTGAAGGCGGGAACGTAGAGCTAGTGTGCTCGAACCTCGAAACAAATCTCCTGTGTTTGCAATTGCTTATCTCTCTCACTAATGTTTTATTTTTTGAATGCTCTTATTGTTTATATTTATTACATGCTTGATATTCCCTTGTGCTTCATATATATACGTACTTTGGATTGTTTGCTCACACTTGTACTTAACCACGAGAGCCATAGTGGCACCTCAACTCTTAATTTAGAGGAATCTTAAGGAGATAGTTCAGAACCCTTCACCAAGAATTCGGCTACATTCTTGTGTTATACTTTGTCTGTTAGCTTAATAGTTTTTAATTTCGCATTAGTTTGCATTAGATTAGCTTGTTACCTATTTACCCCCCTTTAGGTGACCTTCATCTATCTCATGTGTGTGTGTGTGTGTGTGTGTGTGTTCATATACACATACACATGTATATGTATATGTATGTATGTGTGAGTATATATATAGACACACATACACATGTATATGTGTGTATGTGTATATATAGACACACACACACATACACATGTATATGTGTGTGTGTATACACACACACACACACATACACATGTATATATGTAGATGAATACACACACACACATACATACATATATATACACACACGTTTTTCCCCATCCGTAAACCTTCCTTCATGCTATGAAACACACACATATATGTTATAGCAACACATTGCTCATCAATATAATAAATCATTAGCACATAAATACAAGTTTTAGTTCATGAACGACTCGTAATGGATTTAAGAATTTTTTTACTAATATCGCTATATTATTTCAGTCACCTCGCAAGTGACACATTTGCACCAAAATCTCAACCTATATATATATATATATATATATATATATATATATAATATATATATATATATATTCAAACTTTATAATTTGCATCAATTTTGGGGCTATCGATCGTAGATCAAACCGAGGGTTTACATAACAAGTTTGCGCTAGGATATGAAAATCAAAATTTTCAAAGTTCAACTACAGAAATGTTTTCCATTAAAAATTGATTCGGGAAAACTTTATAAAAGAGATCGAGAAGCGAAATTATAAGTATTTCTTTAAAAAGAAATTACAAGTAGATCTCCTCTGAGATTTTTAGGAAGTGTGCCGGTGGGAGTCTGATCAGCGCGCGACCACTTTGTCCCGTTGACGATGCGAGCGATCGGTCTTCGAATGCTACTGCCTGGGAATTCCTTCTCACCTGGTTCTAGAGATTCCTTGAGAGGAAGAAAGATCTTTAGATATTAGTACCTTGAGTTGATCCTTGTAGGATTAGAGAAGTGATTCTCTGAATTCTTGAAAGCGAGAGAGTAGATCTCTTACTGGCTTAAGCTTTGAAGCCACCAAAGAAGCTTATGCTCTTCAAAAAGCCTCTTGGACTTGAATTTCTTCAAGCCCCTGAGCCTAGCCTAGCCTACTAGTGGGCTTAATAGGGAATTATGATCTCCTTAATTGTCTCCTTTTAATAAGGGATCTAGGTGTAACTACCCATTAACTCCGCTTAATTGGCTCCTCTTAATGAGGAATCATGGGTGTAACTACCCATTAACTCCCCTTAATTGGCTCCTCTTAATGAGGAATCATGGGTGTAGCTACCCATTAACTCCCCTTAATTGGCTCATCTTAATGAGGAATCATGAGTGTAACTACCCATTAATTCTCCCCACTAACTCAATGGGGCGGTTACTTTCCTCATGCGAAGCTAGCCTCTTCAGGCGAAGCTATCAAGAAAGCTTCCGGCGAAGCTATAATTAGCTTCAGGCGAATCTAGAATTAGCTTCAGGAGAAGCTGTCAGTTAACTCTCTGTGGAGCTATGAAGAGCTTCTTGCGAAGCTATCAAGAAAACTTTTGGCGAAGCTAGAATTAGCTTCCGGTGAAGCTAGAATTAGCTTCAGGCGAAGCTGTAAGTTAGCTCTCTGTGGAGCTATGAAGAGCTTCATGCGAAACTATCAAGAAAGCTTCCGAAGAAGCTAGAATTAGCTTCTGGCGAAGTTATAAGTTAGCTCTCTGTGGAGATATGAAGAGCTTCATGCGAAACTATCAAGAAAGCTTCTGGCGAAGCTAGAGTTAGCTTCCGGTGAAGCTAGAATTAGCTTCAGGCGAAGCTGTAAGTTAGCTCTCTGTGGAACTATGAAGAGCTTCATGCGAAGCTATCAAGAAAGCTTTCGGTAAAGCTTGAATTAGCTTTAGGTGAAGCTGTAAGTTAGCTCTCTGTGGAGAGCTTCAAGGCGAATCTAGACAAACTTAGCCTCTCAGCCGAGGCTATCCCCTTGAGCTGATGCGATGCTAAGTGTTGAGCTAACACAGCATCTTAGGCCTGCTTAGGTCTTTTCAAAGACAATATTGGCTTACTGTCTGCTTCACTAGATCAGTAGAGTTCAAGTCGCTCATTTGTCCCTCGGGGATGGGTAGAAACTGGTCGTCAATTTGTCTGCGACTTGTCTTTTGTAAATGTTGATAAGTTAAACATCGTTCAGACTGGTTAAAAAGCTATCTGAGATTTTGTCTTTTTTGAGTGTCAACAAGAAATCTAGCGAAAACAAGAGAAAAACTTTACTCGCTCTTCGATTCGGTGGTTTTTTGATATCGACAAAGCTCACGAAATCACCGCGTCAATTTCCTATTTAATTTATATATATTAAAAATTAATGTTTGCATGTAATTATTAATCAAAGAATTTAACTAAAAGACAAGAGGTGCCAGCTTACCTCCCAAACTTGATTAATTATTTGAGTAATACTTTGATTTTTGGATCATCAAGCATACACTTCCAAGACTTGCACCTCATTCTCCTCTTCTTGGCCTTAAGTCAATGTTGGTCGAGCCAATTTGGCTCGGGTCTGATCTCGGGCCAAGATTGCGCCTTGTCCCGACTCCAATTGGAGGAGAAAAGAAGAGAAAAAGGAAAGAAGAGAAAGAGAAAAGAAGAGAAAAGAGAATTAAATGAGAAAATAAATTGTAGGAGAAAGAAGGTTTTTTCTCAAATGGGAAAAAGGAGAGAATTAGGGATTTTTATTCGTGGATGAATAGTAATTCAAGAGAGAGTATAAATAGGTCAGAAAAGATTTTTACTGATGAATTCTTTATTTAAGAAAAATCTAGAGCTCTCTCTCCATAACTTTTTATCTTCATTCATTTATTTATATCTATATATGTATATATAATACTTTATATTTATATATAATGCTTTATATTTATCTCTTCTCACCTACATATATACTAGAATATGTTTAGAGCTTAAACATAAGTAATTGTTCATTAACTAGATGATCGAATCCCTTAACATATGAAAGTAATTGAAGTATCGTCTCTAATCATTCTTTATATACACATTATTCGAATATTAAAATTTTCAGTTAGGATTTAATAATCTGGGTGTTATACTTTTAATATTTTAAATTTTCTAATGAAATCAAATTTTTAACATTTTAAATCAATGAAGAAATTGAATTATATATCTTATTGATAAGGGCAATGTCTGAAAATATATAGGCTTTACAATTATATAAAATGGAAACTTTAGAAGGCAAATCCTAATTATACTAGTATTTTAGTCCTAATTTTAATTGCATTCTTTAACACTCCCTCGCAAATTCACGATGGATGAAAATCAAGAGTTTTGAAGAATGTGGATGTTGAGGAGATGTCAGGCAATTAGAAAGCATCTACTGAAGAAGAGGTCTATGGTGGATGATGAACTGAGAAAGAAGCATCTGCTGGAGAGATAGGATTCTTGATTGAGGATAAAGAACTTTATGATTTTAGCCCGAGCCTCTTTTGTATGTAGCAAGGTAAACTTCAGCTTGTAAGCCTCTTTGTGCTATTGTGGGTAATTTTCTAAGGAATTAATTCACGCATCAAATTTGTGGAGATGGGTCAAACAAATTTCAGAAAAGCGAAATTAACACAGAGAATTACATGAAAACTCAAATGAAACCATGGAGAGAGAGAGAGAGAGAAATTTTATTATAACAATGGTGATTACAATGATTTTCTATGGTGTGATAGGATTTTTGGGCTTACTTCCTTGTCCTCCTTTCGCGTTGGAAGGGATCTATTATTTATACAAGTTGTGTCCGTTGAAGAAGGCTGTGGAGTACAACTTTATTTAAACACTCAACCACTTATCACAGAGACGGTTAGAGCTGAACATCTAGGTTTGAATTGATTAGGCGAGAGTTCATCTTTATCTGGTAGCTTGCGATCAGTTGTTGATGTGGTTGATCTATTTCAAACTGTAACTGCCAAGTTCAAATAGGAATTTGGCTTATAGATAGGGATTGTTGTAACTAACTTTATGTCTTTCTTCTAATCATCTGAACTGCTCAGAGTTTGAATTGGATGAGGACTCTTGCTTGGAGGTTTTGAAAGCGGTCATGTGTCATGCGCCTTTTTGGTGCTGGATAGATGCGTGGCGTGATCTCGAGGAGGTCGAAAACTGAGCATTACAGATGCCCTCTCTACTTTCTTCTCTTTTAAGGAGGTCAGAAACCCTCCCTCGGGGACTACAAGTTCCCGGGGACTCTTAGAGAGAGAGAGAACCAGATAAAGAAGAAAACTTTAGGCCTAGATTCGGGTTAATTTGTCGTCACCTCAGTTTTGTTTTGCAGTGGCGTGCATGGCCTTACAGGCTGGCAGAGCCTTAAATGTGTGTCCCCATCCAGTGCAGCGTCGATTAGGTTATCGTCACTTTTATGTGACACGACACTAGAAGTGGACATCGTGTATTCGAAGCTATAGTTTTGATCTTATTCGTCATAATACGTGTAGGGCTCTGATCAAGCGACCGCTCATTCCCCTAGGTTTAAGAAGGCAACGCTACGAGGCCTTGAGCATTTTTCCTCAAGTCTCTGCATCTTCTTCTTTTTTTTTATCTTCTTCTGATCCTCTGGTTCTCAAATATCAATCATTTTTCTTATTTTTGTTGAGATGAGGAAGGGAGAGAAACCCTGTATGGTCTGGGGTGCGAGCCAAGAAAATGCTGCGACAGAGGAGAAGGGGAAGAGAGCTTCTTATCGTACCTGGATCGGGATGGACTTTGATCCAAAAACCTCCAGGCTCCATAATGAGGAGGAGGTGGATAAATATTTGGCGAACTATAGGTTTCACTTGAACCCAGGGATTAAATCGAGTTTTGCCCTATGGTGTTGATGTTTCTTTGGCCCCGCCTAATGACGGTGCATATATGCCAATGACAAGGTTCATCCGCAGTGTTCTGATTTTCTACCGGGCCGCCCTCTCAGTTTTCGGCAGTGGCTTGGCGTACGATATTAGGGTTCGAGGCCCTCTGTGCTTTGTACTCTCCCGATGCGTGAGTCTTCAACACTACATATGCGTTAAGGAGGACCACTCAAGGCGCTCGCTACTTTGTCCCCAAAACGGGGTTGAGACGATTATTTTCATAATGGTTGACAGTGATCATGACATGCGAGATACCATGCGCTGGGTGACCGGTCCGTGGGAAGCTAAATTGGAGAATGAGCGTAGAGCCATCCCGGTTGCCTAGAACTTGGGCCACGCCCCTCGCATAGAGGCCTTGCCCTCCACTGATATCGAGGTGAAGTTGAGAAAGCTGACAACCATCACCTACGATTGACCTAACTAGAGTTGGTTGCTGGACCCGAACAGATCTCTAGTGCCACCAATCATCCCGAAGGCACCTGCTTTGGGTAAGAGCCAACCTGCTCCCGAATCGGAGGAACCTGCTCGAGGGGAAAGTCGCCCTGCCCCCGAACGAGGGGAGCCTGCTCAGGAAGTGAGCCAACCAGTCATCAATCTTGAGAAGTTGAGGGTCCCGAGATGGATAGTTCCTACCAAGAAGAAGAGAGCTCTTGCTCAGTCTTCGCATCTTCTAATCCTTGGGATAAATTCTCGATTTCCTGGTTTTTTGTGTGGAGAACTATTTTTAGATGCTTGTTTTTCTTTTGCAGAAGAATTGCAGTATTCAGTTCGATGAGTCTGATGATGAGGGGATGATGGAGTTACTCAAAGCCACGATCACTCCTCTGCCCACGATCGCAGTGTAGTCCCCTGTGCCTGAAGAAGCTTAGGTTGAGTCTTTCGACCACTTGGACGGAGCTCGGGGGCTTCGCACATCATAGAGGCTACTGAGGAGATTACGGACGCGCCCCTAGAGATGCCGGCAGAGCCCTCTACTACTGGGTTACTCCCCGAGGATGGTATTGAAGCAACAGAGCCCCTACTCTGGATGATGTTGAGCTTGAGTCTTCGCATGGTCTTGAGAGGGTGGGCACTACTGAACATTCTCAGGCTGCAGACGGTGCGAGCGTTCGCTGGTAGTATCAGCTCCTAGGGGATTACCGCTCAGTTCTAGGAGTTATATTCAGGGTGGACCGTTGTCAGCCTTGAGTTAGGACTGTTTCTTAGTAAAGGAGATGTTGAGGTGGCTCGCAGGTATGGCGACTTCCTCGGAGGGCTTAAGGACCTCAAGGCCCTATCTTTGAAGGAATGGAGGCGACGTTTGAAGAATGAAGTATTCAGGGTAAGTATTGCGATGACTGCCTTAAGTAAGTTGTTTATGTGCCATCTAACTTTGACTTTCAATGTCGTGCTCATTTTTGAGCTGCTGGATGATCACTAAAAAGCCCTGAAAGAGAAGGATGGCGAAGTTGCTGACTTGTATCAGAGGATGGAGGAGCTCAGCGCTGCCGGGAAGGCGGCGAGTGAGGAGATCAGTTGGCTCTGAGCAGATTTGGACCACGAAGTGGCGATTCGTTCAAATTGAGAGGAAGAGTTAGAGCAACTTGAGGGGAAGGTAGAGAATAAGGGTTTGGAGATGCTGAAGAAGGACTCCGTGTTGTAACAAAAAAAGCTTGTGCTGCAAACGGCTCAGCGAGAGTTTGAGAAGATGCGTCAGTGTGCCGAGGGGGCAGAGGTCACCTTGATGTCAAAGGAGGACGCCTTCGAGGAGGCGAGGGAGTGCCTCGAGGATGACTCGAGTCGAGTGCTAGTTGCCCAGGATAAGGCTGAAGTGCGTAAGTAGACCACAATAGATCAATGATAAAGGGCGATGAAGGTCTTCAAATTTAAGAAATATAAGGATGGATACGAAGACAAAAAATAAGGTATGTCCCCTAGCTACCCACTTGAGATTGGAGCCTTCCTCAAAATCAAGGCCAAGATCCTCCTGAGAGCAGTGTTGCCCCTGCTACAGTGGCAGAGACCTCCCCGGATGCTCCGTCCAGTGATGTTGCGCCCTTGACAGCAAGCTCTCTGCCAACTGCTCCTGCTACTGAGTGTGTGGCTCCGGCCACCCCCAAGAAAGCTGCACTTCCAACTCCTGCTTTCAAGGCATCTCACAAAGCAAAGTGAGTGTTTGAGAGTTTGCCTTGTCGATTTTCTTCTACCGTTTGCAGAAATCAAATGTAATCTTTTTGAACGAAATAATTGAATCTTCAGCTTTCACCTCTTTTTGAATGTCTCGCTTTCGTTGTATTTCAAGGCCATTATGGATGCTAGCCTAGTGGACCCTTCTCATCTAGCTTTTGATTCAATAATCTTAGTAGGCTGGGAGGGTCACGATCAGAGAGGAATCTTTCGGGAGCTACTGAGGTCCCCTGCCTGCATAAACTCTGATGGGGCTGGCTCTTCTGGGGTGAAGCTCTCTGGGGAGGATGAGGCTTTGAGCCTGAGGATGGAGATGTATGGGCGAAGATAGATCTGGATGATGAGCCTGGATTATTACTAAGCTCCCTGAATGCCTGGCAGTAGAATGTCGCCGCGGTTTCATTCCAGGGGATTCCTAGACTTTCTCGCTATGTAGAGCTCAAGCTGCTCAATCTCCTAACCTCTCAGCTGGATTGTTAGCTCATCTCCCACAATGTGACGATAGAAGATCTTAAAAGGAGGATGGATGGAGTGTTCCAGAAAGGACGTGAGCTGCTCTAGGCGAGTGCTAAATTGAGGGAGAAGAAGTTAGACTTTGAAGTGAGGCTTGAGCATCTGTAGAAGGCGTGGGAGAAGGTGTTTGATCTTCAGGGGAAGGTTTCTTTAGCCCAGTTGGAGTTCTCTTCTCTTCGGGAGCAGATTGATAAGGATCATGTAGAGAAGCTGGCGCTCAAGCATGAAGTCTGTGTGCTAAAAATAACCTAAAAAATCAGGATAAGGACGTGGAGGAGTTGAGAGCCGAGGATTCTCGTCAGTCGGATCATTATGACAAGCTTTGGAAAGCTCATGAGGTGTTGCTTGAAGAGACAGTGGCTGCATTCTCGCATCAAATTTCTTAGCTCAGGCAGTCAAGTGAAGGGCTTCGAGGCTGGCACGGGGGTACGAATTGGAATCCCGAGGGGCCTAGATTCAGACCCAGGGGGTCGGGTAATCAGTCGAGAAGAACGAACGATTGGGCTAGGAGCTCTGGCAATCGGTGCGGGGACCTCGTGGATGGTCGGAGGATGGAGATGGTGGTCACAGGCAAAGCTAAATAGCTTGCCCTTTTTTTTGTAAGAACTGATGAAATAAAGAGATATGTCCTCTATTTATTTTTTGCATATTTGAATCATTGCTTTTGGCGCTCCTGTGTGATGCCTTTAAATATTTACTTTGTTGTTGCGTTTGCTCAGGATGCTAATTTGATTCTGAAATGCTTGAAGTGGTTTGGCCTATATTTCCCGAGTGAAGAATCCTTCCCGAATGGGGGTAGCTTCATGTTTTGAGATTATATTGTTGTGTTGTAATATCCATCTTTTGGGGGTCGTTCGAAGAGTCACCGTCCGGGTGAAAACCTGTAGAGATTGTTAACTTGCTCGGGTGGCCGTCAAGATGAAGACCTGTCTAGGCTGACTCCGAGTAGTCATAGAGGGTGATCCATCTTTTAGGAGGTTCCCCGAGGGATAGTTGTCATGGTAAGAACCTGTATAGGGTGTTGACTCACTCGAGTGACCATCAAGGTGAAAACTTGTCTAGGGTAACTCCGAGCAGTTATAGTGAGCGAGTCTCCGTCCTTCAGGGGGATCCCCGAGGGATAGCCACATGGGTTGTTTTCTCTTATAGCCATCAAGGTAGGACCGGTATAGGCTGTTGACTCACTCGAGTGGTCGTCAAAGGTGAAAACTTGTTTAGCTGACTCCAAGCAGTCGTAGTGGGCGAGTCCCGTCTTTCAGGAGGCTCCCGAGGGATAGCCGCATGGGCTGTTTTTCTTTATAGCCCTTAGGGTAGGACCCGTATAGGCTGTTGACTCACTTGAGTGGCTGTCAAGGTGAAAACTAGTCTAGCTGACTCCGAGCAGTCAAAGTGGGCGAGTCCTCGTCTTTCAGGGGACTTCTCGAGGGATAGCCGCAGGGCTGTTTTTCTCTTGTAGTTGTTGATTACATTTCATATTTGCATTATTATCATGACATTTGCACAATTACCTTTTGATTATTCTTATTTAAATTTGCTATTTAACCCTCTTTTTGTCTATAGTGTGTAGTGTTTAAATTAGGAAGTTAATGATGAAGGAAGCTTCTAATTATCCTATTTACATTCAAATTTCAAGTTAAACCAATTTAAAATCAAGAGAAAGAGAAGAATAAAGAGATAATCCCTATCCTAATTCAGATATAAAGAAGACAAACAATTCAAATCTGATTGCTTGAGCTCCAAGTCAAAGACAAAGGAGGAGAATTCAAATTTAAACTCAGATTTATAAACAACTTATTTCCTAAGCTATCTAGGAAACAAGATTATTTTAAATTTTAGAGATCAAATAAAAATTCTGAGGATATATCTCCATATGGACGGACGAGATGAAGTCAGAGCCCAAAGCGCGTACCCAGAGCCCCCACTTTGTTGTGTTTCTCCTGAAAAGTCGCGAAAATGCGGCTTTCTAGAAGAGTTTCTGTTGGCGGTTGGTTATGTGTTTTCGACTGGAACTCTACCATCTATTTCCCTATAAATAAAGAGGTAGAGCCAGAGAGGGGAGCATCTCAGTGATCATAAGTTAGAATTTTTTAATCTTTATTTTCTGAATATTCATTCTAATTTCAGTTTTATTTTGAGAGAGAGTGTTGCTGAGAGAGAGGTGTTGCTGAGAGGAAGCCAAGCTCTTGTATTTGGATCGTGACAATTCAATAAAGAGGTTCCATTTTTTTTCCATCTCTCTTTTTGTTATTTTATTTTAGTTGCTTTACTTTTTATGCATCTTCTATACTTAAACATGCTTAGCTTAATTAAAATCATGAGTAACTAATTCCTTCTTCATTGCTTGCTATTCTATCTCCACCATTAACATCTAGTAATCAATAGAGAAATCAAATTAAATTGATTTGCATGCTTACTTCAATGCCTTACTTAAACAAGTAATCTTGAAGATATATGATGAAAATACTTATGGTTAAGTTAATACTCTTCAACTGTTTTTCTTACCCTATGCTTGATAAGAAATCTTGATAGTCTAATGTTAAATTTTGATTAGTGTTAGTTCAAATAGGATTGAGTCTCTATCTTATTCATCTTTCTTGACTTTTTGTAGTAGTTTGCTATAGGGTTTAAAGTGAAGATTTTCTCTATTTGAATATTAGTATGATTAATGGTGGTAGATGATTATGTGAACTTTTCTCCTATAGACTAAAACACATCTCTTTTACAACAATCATTACTTCTTTCTTTTAAGTTCTTAAACAGAGAAGAGTGTAATAAAAGCTTCCATCACATCTCTCCTTGAGGATTGACCCGTATAGCCTAGCTACTACGGTTACATTGTGAAGAAACAGATAACATTTCTAAACTTAACTTCATTTCTTTACTTTATTTATTTGTTTTGCAATCAGCCGCCAAGATAGGGACCTGTATAGGCTGTTGACTCACTCAAGTGACCATCAAAGTGAAAACATGTTTAGGCTAACTCCGAGCATTCTTAGTGGGCGAGTCCCCATCTTTCAGGGGCTCCTCGAGGGATAGCCATCAAGGTGAGAACATGTATAGGCTGTTGACTCACTTGAGTGGACAATAAGGTGAAAGTGGTTTAGGCTGACTCTGAGTAATCATAGTGGGCGAATCCCTGTTTTTCAGGGGGGTCCTCGAGGGATAGCCACATAGGCTATTTTTCCCTTATAGCTATTAGGATAGGACCCATGTAGGATGTTAATTCACTCGAGTGGCCATCGAGGTAAAAACATGTCTAGCTGACTCCGAGCAGTCTTAGTGGGCGAGTCCCCGTCTGATTGAGTTTTGACCTGCGCGCAGAAAATACAAATTTTCAAAACTTAAAAATAGGTGCAAGGTACTCAATACTACTGTGATAGCAAGTGGCTATGCAAGTTGTGATCACAAGGAGGGAATAGCGATGGAAGCTTTTAGTAAGTTCTCTTTTAGTTCATTAAAGATGGTTAAAATTCTTCTCTTGTTCTTGTAAAGAAAAGGAAAAAGAATCTATATTAAGTTAAGAAGAAAATGGTAGATTGAGAAAGTGGAGAAAATGAAAAATAAATTTATATAAAGAAATATAAAGAGTAAATCAAAAAGAGTTGGTTTTTGAAATCGTTTTTTAAACCTAGAATGAGAATAAAGAAAAAATATTTACTTACCTTTTCAGTGCTTGTTTACCTTGAATCCGTCGCAATGACTTACCTTGTCTTGAAGGCGAGCCGAGCATGGTCTATAGGATCTTTCTTATTTCCGATCTATACAATGAATTAAGGGGCAAGCTCAACTAACTAAGAAACAGTTATCTATCACCATAAGCCATCAATGACACTTGCAATGGCACGGCAGTTTCAAAGCTATAGGAATCACTTGGATTTACAAGCACTTAGAAGGAAGCAAATAAAAACAAAAGTAAAGAAGAAAAGAAAATTTTGATTTGATTCAAATAACAATGGAAGAAAAGAAGACCTACTTACACGGTGTCACCTACAAGTTTCACTCTCATTCCTCCATGAAACTGTCCTCTCCTCTCAGTTATATAAATAAAATGAAAATTACATAAAAATGCTAAGTTACAGACTACAGAATAACCTAATCTATACTCTCTGTTGAATCGTTCCCTCTGGCCTAAGAATTTGCAGGTATTTATAACAAAAACAAAATGGGGGAGAGCATCTGAAGATAGGGAAGCAAACACTCTCCCATATCTTACCAGAATGCGGCGGATGCGCGGATTTTGCCACGGATCCGTGGCAAAGATGTTGCCAAATGTCTATATCCTAAGAGCAGATCTTCTCATGACTTGTTTCATCCATTTATGCAACTGCTTTCTCGATTTGAGCTCTGAATTTGACGATATTAGTGTTGATTTTCAGCTAACCAAAATGGATTCATAAAAATTCAAATTTAAACGGTTTTCATTGGTGTTATCTTTCTGATTTGCTCTGATCTTCAGCTGAATATTTGCCATCATCCTTAATTTTGATTTAATTTGAATTTCAGTGGGCTTTGGGCTCGTTTTCTCTCCTCTTTCATTTAGTAAAGGCCCTGCAAATAATTAGACAAAAATATAATTAAATAGCAGTGTTTATTAAACAAATAATATGGGAATGTGACAAAAAATATGCAATATTAGCGACCGATCACCGTCTTTCAGGGGCTCCCCGAGGGATAACTGCATGGATTATTTTTCTCTTGTAGCTATCAGAGTAAGACCCATATAGGTTGTTGACTCACTCGAGTGACCGTTAAGGTGAAAACCTATCTAGGCTGACTCCGAGCAGTCATAGTGGGCGAGTCTCTGTCTTTCAGGGAGCCCCTGAGGGATAGCTGCATGGGTTGTTTTTCTCTTATAGCCATCAGGGTAGGACCTATATAGATTGTTGACTCACTTGAGTGGCCATCAAGGTGAAAATCTGTCTAGGCTGACTCTGAACATTCATAGTGGTCGAGTCCCTGTCTTTCAGGGGGCTCCCCGAGGGATAGCTACATGGACTATTTTTCCCTTATAACTGCCAAGATATGACCTGTATAGGTTGTTGACTCACTCGAGTGTCCGTTAAGGTGAAAACCTATCTAGGTCGACTCCGAGCAGTCATAGTGGGTGACTCCCCATCTTTAAGGGGTGAAGACTAAGGCGTCCTCAGTCATCAGTGTTGTCAAGGATGCGTTCTCCTTATGAGTTGGGCATGATGCCCCTTGCACGCTTCCATGAGTTTTCAGCTTGAAGGCTCTCGGGTCCCCACGCAGAGAGGTTACTTTGGAGCATATTTTGTTTAGCTTGAAACGTAAGTCGGTCGGAGCTGCTAGATGTTGGTTGACCTCAGAGGAGATGTCCACTTGAGTCTCTCTGGCACCTAACTCGAAGACTCGTTGTTGCACCTCTCAAAGAACTTTTATTTGTGTAAGCAGATGGTTGACCTGCATTATCGCCTGTCGCTCGCGTTCTGCGATATCGCGATGGATGGCGACTAGTTCTCGCTCGCAATCAACCTTTGCTCCATGTTCGCCCAACCATTATTGCAGGTCTCATCTAGACAAGTTGCCCGTAAGAGAGAACCGATGGATCAAATTCATTAGAAACATCGACGTCATGACGGGTGGCGTTCTTGTGCGCCATGGTTTTTTTAAAGAAAGGTATTGGATGTGAGGAGATCCTTGAAATCACCTAGAGGGGGGGTGAATAGGTGACTAGCTAATCTAATGGTGAATTAATGCGAAATTAAAACAATTTATGCAAACTAAAAATTCTTAAGTTAAACACACCAAGTATAACACAAGAGTGTAGCCGGATTTCCCGTAAAGGGCTATGGACTATCTCCTCAAGATTCCTCTAGATAAGAGTTGAGGTGCCGCTATAGCTCTCTTGGTTGAATACAAGTGTGAGCAAACAATCCCCAAACATATAACAATATGGCACAAGATACATCAAGCATATAAGATAGAAGCAATATAAGCATGCAAGATATAAACACAAGTAAGAGATAGAGAGAGAACAATCGCAAACACGGGAGATTTGTTTCGAGGTTCGAGCACACTTGCTCTACTTCCCCGCCTTCATGAAGGATTTTCACTATAAAACGATCCCACCGGATCACTCGGTGCCGCAAAACCTACAAGCGAGTTCACACTAGAACTCCTTTGGACTCTCTAGTCCCTCTCTTGTTCCCACAAGAACAAACAGACGCAAGCACGCAAGCTTGCCGAGGCCGCACCTCTACAACGAGCTCTCACTAGAACTCGAAATGCCGCGAACCCGCAAGTCCGCCTCCTCAAATACAAGAATGAAACACTTGGTGATCTAAACACTTTGATCATCTAAAATCACTCTCACAACAACTCTCCAATTATGATAGATATCACAATGGAAAGCTCAAGTGTGCGTGAGAAAAACTTGGATTGATTGGTGGTGAAAAACTCAAAGAAAACACTTTTACAAAACACTCTTGAAAATCTTTCCTTTTGATATTGTAATTTTGGCTCTTAAACAAGAGGAGATAAACACTAAAAGATGTATCAAAAACTAACTTGAAAACCCACTTCAAATCTTATAGAAAACAGTCCAAGGGAACCCCATATAAATAGGCTCCAAAATATGGCCATTGGAGGCCTAGTCAGCAGTTTGCACTGCTGTCGGTCGACCGCCAACGGTCGATTTTTCGACCGTTGGGAAGGTCGGTCGACCGGCCCCGGTCGACGCCTTCAGGGCAATGGCACAGCGGTCGACCGCCCGGTCGACCGGGCCATTTCTAGAGAGCAGACACTCTCAGGCGATCGACTGTGCGGTCGATCGATCCTGGCCGTGCACGTTTTGTACACGTCGATCGACCGACCTCTGGCTCGGTCGACCGTGCGGTCGACCGGCAGAAGGCCAAAAACAGTTTTTTTTCAGGATTAAAAACTTGTTATTTTTCCTTCAATAAAATCGCATAAATTCTCTAAAAATTTACAAAAATAAGTTCAGTAATATACTTTGATATACAAACATGTTGAGTAAAAATCAAAATCTGTTACAAACATTTTGAACTATTTCTGTGTTACTGAAATTTTGGCTTAAAATAAAAACCGTATTTTTTCAAATCGATTTTTCAAAACTTCTCCAAATACAAAAACAAGATATTTTAAACACTTTAAAGCTTAGTGTTTATGGATATGATCCACTACACATATATGATGAAATATCTATATTTTGACAATAAGCACCAGAATGATTTTGGTAAAACACATGCATAATTTGAATTCCAAAAACCAAACCGATAATTTTTCTAGAACTAAAAATCTTTAACTCTTTTATGAAAACTCATATAAATCTTGTGTGTGAGTGTATATGATACTTGAGCAATCTACCAACTAATCTATCCTTTACATTTTATCTAAAAAAAAAATCTTAACCAAACAAACCTAGACACAAGTCTCTTGAAAGGCTTCACTTGAAAATCTTCTTCTCCTTCTTGACTCGGTTCAAATCATGATCCAAATGAGCTAGACTCTTCTTGAGTATATGATGTGGTCTTGATGCAAGCTCCTGAATCAACACGTGCTAACTCCAAAACTTTGACTTTAAATCCTTTGTTGAAGCTAAAAACTACTAAGATCTTGATCACATATCTGAGACTAATTAAACACAAGATTATTAGTACTATAACTACATGAGTTAATCATCATCAAAACTAGAGTGATGGGCCTTTGGGCCAACAATCTCCCCCTTTTGATGATGATAAAACTCATGGAGTTATATATGCATGGATAAAGTCAAACTTCATAGAAGCTCCCCCTTAACTCATGCATAACAATAAACAATAAGATATTCAATGAAGAGCATAAAACTAAACATATATATATGCATCAACAAGGTGAGAGAAACATGCATAAACTAAAAGTTCTTTTTTCAAAAACCTTCTCCCCCTTTTGTTTAAACTTTCAAAAATATCATCCCCATTTTATAAAACATAAGATGCATAAACTCAATATATGCAAAAACTCAAATATGCATATATAAACTCAAAATCTTTCTCCCCCTTTTTGTCAATCGTCAACAAAGGGATAAAATAAAACAAATCAACAAAAAAGATATTTATGCGATATATATTCATGAAGAGGAAGACGCTAAGTTAGCTTCCCTGCATACATGCATTATATGAAGAAGGGATGACAAGTCCTAACTCACATAACGCATAATATACAATGCATAAG
Organism: Agave tequilana; assembly: GCA_038442645.1. Lineage (NCBI taxonomy): Eukaryota > Viridiplantae > Streptophyta > Magnoliopsida > Asparagales > Asparagaceae > Agave > Agave tequilana. The sequence goes on along the minus strand of JAVJIF010019563.1, from coordinate 18,726 downwards.
CGGAGATGTTAAGCTCCCCTACACACGTGTATCACATAAAGAAGAGATGTCAAGCTCCTCAATATAAGATACACTCAACATGAATCTATGTATAGAAGAGATGTTAAGCTCCCCTTGCATATAGACAATACATATCAAAACATTTTAAATACAAAGTTTGATATTTACTCAAGGTAATAAAACACATTTTGAGATACCTTTGTAAATAAACAAAATTTTAAGATACTAATTGTAAATAAACAATACACATTTTGAATTTTTCTTAAATCAACAAATCAATTTGAGATATCATAATATTTTGATACCATATGAAATAGGAAATATGTGATACCAATTGAAATTGAAACATTTGTACATTTTAATACAATGAAAGAAAATATTTTACATTTTGATATCAATTGAAATATATGGTAAAATTTGATACCAAATAGGTAAAACACATTCATACCAATTGAAATTTAAACCCAATTGAAAATTGAAACATATTGATACCAATTGAAGTATATTGTAAATTTTGATACCAATAAAAAATACTAATTGAAAATAATGCATATGCTTATTAAAATACCAATTGAGACACCAATTGAAATCAAGATTTAAATCAAGCTTAGCATAAACAAACTTTATGCTTTAAACAAGTAAATATATTATAAATCAAGCACAAGCAAATCATATATATGTATGAAAATGAGAATACCAATAGAAATTGATATTATTTGAAATTTAAAGCATATATATATAGAAAACAAAATTATAAGTATACAAAAAAATACTATTGTAATACCAATTGAAAATATGATGAGAAGCAAGTGTATAACTCATAAAATCTACCCTTTTCATGCACATGATAAAAGATATTTAATTTGAGCATACAAGGCATGGTCGCCATTCATCCGCCCTTAAAGGGTAGAAGTTTTCAAAAATAGATTTGAAAATATTTATAGATTGAAAACACTACCAAATGAAGAATACATAACTAGTTAAAAGTAATTTTTAAAAAAATAGTTAAAATTCCTTCAAATATGAAAGCAAGTCATGTGTATCTCATGAATCATACCAAATACATAAGGGTTGATACTCGAAATCTATAAAGCTCAAAACTTCTCATGAAGACAATGTCATGAGTAAACAAATGAAGTGTGAGTGTACAAGAATCATGTAAATAGCATTTTCATGAAAATAATCAATGTGGCTCAAGATAAACATGAATTTCTTTTTATCAAAAACATGAAAAAAAACATGAAAAATTATTTTCATTAAAAACAAACTTCAAGACATATGTATGATTTATCCAAAACTAACAATATGCATACATATCCCAAACATAAAAAGAGTCCATAATAGTATTTGCAAGAAGGCAAGAGACTCAAGGGTATACATGTATATTTATTAGTTTTGAACAAAAATTACATATACATGAAGCAAAACAAAAATAGGCAAAACAAGTATAAATGAGGGAATCATCAAAACTAGGCTATACTTGTGTATGTAATGAGTACAAATGAGCAATGAAGTGCAAACATTTATGAATCAAATGTTGCTCAGTACTTGTACAAGTATATACACAAGTTTTGACAAAAACTACATCTATACAAGTATTTACCACACGAAATACAAAACATGATTATTTTAACATAAAGCTAACAAATGCTAAAAATCATCAAATATAAAAGCATGTAAACAAAAAGAGTTTAGAGATAGTTACCAAACTATAAGAACTATACTCTAAGTCTCCAAAACTTGGTGGTCTTCCCACCAAAACTTCCTTGATAGCGGTGCATCAATATGTGTGTCAATCTAGTCCATGTGCATCCACCACCAAGGCACCAATCCTCTCACGTCATGTGAGAGCCCACACCTACATCAAACACAAGAGGTGGGGATTTTGGTACCCATTTTCTCTTGGGTCCTCGGGGGTTAACATTGTAAGGAACCCAAACATTTTTATTAGCAAAATTTGAAGAATTTACTCTATCATAACAAAACTTTGCTAAATGGCCTTTGCGGCCGCAATGTATACACTTGTACACTCTAGTATGCATATGTGTAAGTGTGATCATGACGTGCAAAGTGTGCAGATGCATGTTGTGGGTGATGTGCATGAACATGTGGAGCTTGTTTTTTTGAAATAAAGTTTTCAATCTTTTATGGTTAAATACATAATTGCTCAAAGTTGAGCTCAAACAATCTATTTTATTTTTTAAAAGTTTAATTTCATTTTGATCAATAGTGGCATGTAAAGCATGGTGAGAATGAGAATCATTATTCCTTTTCTTTTTAGAAATATTTTCTTTTTCTTTTGAAATAACTTTTCTTTTCAAAGAGTTGTTTTCTTGTAAAGCAATTTCTTTTTTTCACCAAACTAATTTATTTTTCAAAGAAGTATTTCCTTCACAAAGATAATTTAATTTAGAAGATAAGAAAATATTCTCCTTTTTCAAAACTTCATTTTCTTTTGAATTTCAAATTTATCTTGAAGAGAATCATTTTCTTCTAAAATGGAGTCACATTTCTTTTTCAATTTTTTATTATCCTTTTTAAGCATGTCATATTTTTCAAGAAGTTGTTGACAAAATGATTTAAGCTCATTATAAGACATATCAATATCCTCTTCTAACTCAGATTCGGAGTTACCTCAAGGGGGTTATCCCCTTGGACCATGTAGCATACGTTGGAAGCCTCACTTCTAACATTCGAGTCGCTCTCCGCATAGTATTGCTCTTGTTCGCTAAGGGAGACTAAAGTGTTCCAAACTACAAAAGCCGAATCAAGGTTAGAGACCCTATATAGATAATCATCACTTAGGGTTGACTTCAAAGCATGGATGGCTTTTGAGTTAGCCTCAAGATACTTGCTATTACTAAAGTATGAATCCTTAATGGTAGCAAGATAAATATGAATACCTAGGCCTTTGAGGTATAATGACATCTTAACTTTCCAAGTTTGGATGTTAAGAATATCAAAAGTGGGAGGTGACATGAAATCCATGTGTGTGTACAAATATTATGATTAGTTATAAAAGAGGATGTTTAACTCGAGGTTGTTAGACCCAAATCAAGAGCACTTGGCTCTGATACCAATTGAAATCACCTAGAGGGGGTGAATAGGTGACTAGCTAATATAATGGTGAATTAATGTGAAATTAAAAGTATTTATGCAAACTAAAAATTCTTAAGCTAAACACACCAAGTATAACACAAGAGTGTAGCCGGATTCGCCGTGAAGGGCTCTGAACTATCTCCTCAATATTCCTCTAGATAAGAGTTGAGATGTCGCTATAGCTTTCTTGGTTGAATACAAGTGTGAGCAAACAATCCCCCAAGCATATAACAATATGGCACAAGATATATCAAGCACATAAAGATAGAAGCAATATAAGCATGCAAGATATAAACACAAGTGAGAGATAGAGAGAGCAATCGCAAACACGGGAGATTTATTTCGAGGTCGAGCACACTTGCTCTACGTCCCCGCCTTCAACACTATGAAAGATTTTCACTATAAAATGATCTCATCGGATCACTCGGTGCAACACCTACAAGTGAGTTCACACTAGAACTCTTTTGGACCTTCTAGTCTCTCTCTTATTCCCGCAAGAACAAACACACGCAAGCTTGCCGAGGCCGCACCTCTACAACGAGCTCTCACTAGAACTCGAAACACCGCGAACCCGCAAATCCGCTTCCTCAAATACAAGAATGAAACACTTGGTGATCTAAACACTTTGATCACCTAAAATTACTCTCACACAACAACTCTCCTATTAGGATAGATATGACAATGGAAAGCTCAAGTGTGTTGGAGAAAAACTTGGATTGATTTGGTGGTGAAAAACTCAAAGAAAACTCTTTTACAAAACACTCTTGAAAATCTCTCCTTTTGATATGGAAATTTTGACTCTTAAACAAGTGTAGATAAACACTAAAAGATGTATCAAAAACTAGCTTGAAAACCCACTTCAAATCTTCTAGAAAACAGTCCATGGGAAGCCCATATAAATAGGCTCCAAAATGTGGTCGTTGAAGGCCTAGTCAGCAGTCTGCACTGCTGTCAGTCGACCGCCTGGTCGACCGCCAACGGTCGATTTTCGACCGTTAGGGAGGTCGGTCGACCGGCCGGTCGAACACCGAGGCACATGGCACAGCGGTCGGACCGCCCGGTCGACCGGGCCATTTCCAGAGAGCAGACACTCTCTGGCGGTCGACCGTGCGGTCGACCGGCCCTGGCCGTGCACATTTTGTGCACGTCGGTCGACCGCCCGGTCGACCGACCTCTGGCTCGATCGACCATGCGGTCGACCGGCAGAAGGCTAAAAACAGTTTTTTTTCAGGATTAAAAACTTGTTATTTTCCGTCAATAAAATTCCATAAATGCTCTAAAAATCTACAAAAATAAGTTCAGTAATATACTTTGATATACAAACATGTTTGAGTAAAAATTAAAATATGTTACAAACATTTTGAACTATTTTTGTGTTATTGAAAATTTGGCTTAAAATTAAAACTTTATTTTTTAAAACTTCTCCAAATACAGAAACAAGATATTTAAACACTTTTAAAGCTTAGTGTGTATGGATATGATCCACTACACATATATGATGAAATATCTATGTTTTTGACAATAAGCACTAAAATAGTTTTGGTAAAACACATGCATACTTTGAATTCCAAAAACCAAACCGGTAATTTTTCTAGAACTAAAAATCTTTTAACTCTTTTATGAAAACTCATATAAATCTTGTGTGTGAGTGTAAATGATACTTGAGCAATCCACCAACTAATCTATCCTTAAATTTTATCTAAAAATAAAATCTTAACCAAATAAACCTAGACACAAGTCTCTTGAAAGTCTTCACTTGAAAATCTTCTTCTCCTTGTTGACTTGGTCCAAACCATGATCCAAATGAGCTAGACTCCTCTTGAGTACTTGATGTGGTCTTGATGCACAAGCTCTTGAATCAACACGTGCTAACTCTAAAATTTTGACTTAAATCTTTTATTGAAGCTAAAACACCTACTAAGATCTTGATCACATATCTGAGACTAATTAAACACAAGATCATTAGTACTATAACTACATGAGTTAATCATCATCAAAACTAGAGTGATGGGCCTTTGGGCCAACAATCCTGAGTATGAATTCTGAAACTCTCAATGAAAGCACCAAATTCTGTAGGTAATTTTCTAAGGACTTAATCAACGCATCAAATTTGTGGAATGGGTCAAACAAATCTCAGAAAAGCCAATGCAAACACAGTGAATTACGTGAAAACACAAATGGAAGAAAATCACAGAGAGAGAGGTTTTACTATAACACTGGTGATTACAATGGTGTTCTCTGGTGTGCTAGGGTTTCTGAACTTAATTCCTTGTCTCACATCCACGTTGGAAGGGATCTATTATTTATATAGGATGTGTCTGCTGGATAAGGTTGTAGAGTTTAGCTCTGTTTAAACACTTAACCACTTATCACGGAGATGATTAGAGTTGAACATCAAGTGTGAATTGATTGGGCGAGAGTCCATCTTTATCTGGTAATCTCCGTCCAATTGTTGATGGGTTGATTTGATCCCGAACTATAACTGTCGAGTTCAAATAGGGATTTGGCTTGTAGATAGGGATGCATGTAACTGACTTTATCTTTTTCTTCTAACCATCTGAACTGCTCGGTGTTTGAATTAGACGAGGACTCTTGCTTGGAGGTTCTGGAAGCGTTCATGTGTCACGCGCCTATTTGGTGCTAGATGGACACGTGGCACGATCTCAAGGAGGTCAGAAACTGACTACTACATATGCGTAGCAAGGTGGACTTGCAACAAGTGAGTCTCTTTCATGTGTAATAAGGCGGACTTTAAGCCTGGGATGAGTCTCTTTCACGTGAAACGAAATGGATATTAAATAACAAAGAAGTGTGAATTTCATTGATGGAAAAGGAGACCGTGATATCTATGATAGCCTGAGAAGAGTAGAACTTGAGAAGAAATGTCCAAAGAGAGAGAATCTACAAACCAAGATAGAGATGATGAGTAAAATGCTTTCAACATCGATGAGGAGAGGAGCATTGATGTCAAAGATTGAACATAAGTGAATCGGAAGCACAATTTTAGAGGGCTATTGTTATCAGAAGTAAATGATGGTGATACAGAAGATCCCCGATAGAGGAGCCAAGCGAGGTCTTGGTTAGGCCTCATCATCAAAAGTGGACGTGGGGGGGCGCAGGAGAGCCTACAAGAGAAAGAGAGGACAACTTTTGGAGGAAAGGAGGTCCCAGTGATCTCAGAGAAGAGAATAGACAATCGGTGAAAAATCCGATCGCATGAGAGGAGGCGATCGTCATCAAGAACAATCGCGATCTCGAGATAGCCAAGAGGAGGAGAGCGTAGGGTCAGAGTTGAAGACGAGGCAACTCACCATCTTCAAATTTAAGCCCTGTGAGGAAGAGAAGAAAAACCACGTGTCTGGAAATGAATCCGGACCATAGTAGCATAAGAAGACCAGGTGGGCTAGATTTCAAGAAACAAGTAAGTTGACTTGTCAGGGAAGTCTAAACACTAGATTTATACACTCGTGAAAAAAATAACATAGATTGTTCAGTTGATGCAGTCGAGGAACTCGTGGCTGTCAAACCTCATCTGATGCTAGCACCACTCCACCTCTTTGGGGAGGTGCACGAAAAGGAGGAGGACCACGGAAGTTTTGCCTTGTCAGACCTCTATTACGCCTTGGAAGGAAAACCACTAAAAAGTTGAGGATAATTCTTTTCCAATTCCCCTTCTCATGACAATTTATATTTATCAAGTGTGACTCTCGATTTTGCTTACCTGGAACTTGTACAGGAGCACTAGATGCAACAGGTTCAACATTAGAAGGCAAAAGCGTCAAATGAGCCATAATCATTATTAGATTATGTAATAAGTAAGGGTATTCTTACAATTTGCTATTATTCTTTATCTATATAAAGAAGAGGTCACTCAAATCTAAGGTAAGCATCTACTCCTAGCACTTAACATAGCAGCAGAATGATGCCTTTAGGTATCATGAGATCCCTCCTTCATCACACCAGCGCCTTCATCATCATCCATCAACTTCCACCATCACCACCATCACAAGCATCATCATCGATATCTTCTTCTTATCTTTTTTTTTTCTTTTTCTTTTTTTTTTCTTCTTCAGATTTAATGTGATCTAAATTTATATTTGAAAAAAAAAAAAAAATAGTTACTATTCACGTGAATAGTATCACGGCTGTACCATTTGTACTATGCATGAACAATTCTGTCAATCTGGAATTTTGTTGATTTGTCGTTTGGAATTTTTTCCCATATATCATAGAACTAAAGGCTGATTTGGGTGAATTAAATGTCGATTTCAAGGTTTTTAGGTGTTTCAGACATGTTGATGGGTTTTGTTTGATCATATTGTATTTGAATTTGGTATCTCTGCTAAGTTTAAGGATCTCACAAAATCTCATTTTCTACTGAGCTTGAGCATCTCTTAAAACTTCAACTTTTAATGAATTTGAGGATATCTAGAGCCTTCACCTCTGCTGAGTTTTTTTATTGAGTTTGAATATCTCTCAAAATCTCCACCTCTCTGAGCTTGGGGACCTGTCAAAATCTTTTCTTCTACCGAGTTTGAAAATCTCTAAAATCCTAACCTTATTGAAGCAGATGAATATTTGAGTTTTCATTCAGACTTCGTGCAAGTGTTTGGTTTTGACTCATATGTTTGTTATTATTCTTCATCTATACATAAACATAAGGCTATACCATTTAGGGTAAGTAATCTATATATAGATGCAGAATAATAACAAACTACGAGAATACTCTACCTATAATATATATTCCTACCACTCTAATAATCATCAATCGAGTTTCTTCTTCTATTAAATAGTTTACAAAAACTAAAATAGAAAGAAGAGGAGAATGATGTAGAAAAGCCCCAAGAAGTCCCTCAAAATGAGGACGGAGACTGAACGTACGTTGATCAGCCTTCAAGTCTCAGTACTTAATATACTAAGATATACCATAATATCTTGAGGCTTAAGATGGTCATGTGAGTATAAATTTTCTGAATACTTTTCTTCTCTTTCTTGGAATCCATAGTATCTATCTCTAGCCTATATTGAAGTATATAATTCGATTGGTCATCATTTAACGCCTTCAAACATGTGTGGGTGTGCGCTTGCGCGCATGCGCAGAGACATCAAACATGACAAATATGTGTATTTATCCACTGCAAGAAGCACATGTATACAGATAACATGCATCTATGTTATGGAACAAGTTATACTATGGAAACCATGCACGTATAGCTATTAACGCAAGTACACTGACCACAATCCAACTAGCCCTGCACTGGATATGGCTGAATACAAAGGATATTGTATGCTGATAGAATGACTTGTTAGCTATTAAACTTATTACATGCATTAGTAATTATGTATTCATGTATTCATGCACTTATGAGATACATGTACATGAGAAATTCATGAACTAGTTTGAAGAGTCATGTGGTTTGGTGTTTGAAGAGTCATGTAGTTTGGTGTTTGAAGAGTCATGGAGGATGTTCCAAAAGGCCTATATAAGGAAGTGCATATGTAAGTCCAATTGCATAACTCGAAATAAAAAAAGTTCATTTCCTCCTTCTAGAAAAACTATTCCCAACAAAATTGGTATCAGAGGCAAGACAACTATGGCTTCTTCTAGTTCTATCCAAACCCAAGTGCCCCACTTAACTAAAACCAATTATGGTAAATGGAGTATCCAAATGGAGGCCTTGCTGAGATCCATGGGAGCATGGAACACGGTGGTAAATGGAGCCAAGGAGGAGGAGATGAAGAAGGAGAAGAAGGCGTGTTCACAATCTACCAAGGAGTAGACGACGCCACGTTCGAGTTGATCGCCTCTGCAAAAACTTCTAAGGAAGCTTGGGAGATCTTGAAGAAAGCCTTTAATGGCGTAGAAAGAGTGAAGAAAATCCGCTTGCAATCTTTGCGAGCAGATTTGAGGCCCTACAACAAGAAGGGTCAGAATCCATTGGTGAGTACTTCCATTGAGTAAATTCCATTGTGCATGAGATGAGGCGACATAGTGAGAAGATTGAGGACGTTCGTGTTGTGGAGAAGATCATGAGATCTCTACACTCAAGATTTGATTATATTGCTGTGGCGATTGAAGAATCAAATAATCTTGAGGAGATGTCAGTGGAAGAACTCCAAGGCTCTCTACAAGTTTATGAAGAAAGAGGCTTGTGAAAGAAGAAAGAAGAAGGAAAGACTATGGAGCAAGCACTTCAAGCCAACTCTTCCCAAAAGAAGGATGGATCTTCAAGAGGAGGCTACCATCGAGGAAGAGGTGGACGTGGTGGCAAAGTACGAGGTGGTCGTGGTAACCACTTCAACGAACAAAGCAGCACCCATGGTGATGAAAGTGAAGAGAATGGTCGTGGAAGCCATGAAACTCGTGGCCGAGGCCGCAGTCGAGGTCGTGGCCGGAAAGGAAGGTATGATAAATCTCATATCCAGTGCTATGTTTGTAAGAAATATGGCCATTTCTCCTATGATTGTTGGTATAATTCTGACAATGATGGTGGAGAAAAGGCTAATCATGTAGAGCTAAGTGAAGGACAAGTGTTGCTCATGTCCTATAATGAAATTGACCCGCCTCAAACGGTCACATGGTTCATAGACACGGGAGCCTCAAATCACATGAGTGGAAGAAAGGAGTTCTTCACAAGGCTCGATGAAGGTCATCAAGGCTACATCACATTTGGTGATCTTTCCAAATGTCCAATTGAAGGAAAAGGTGATGTTTCTTTAAACTTCAAAATGGTAGGGAGCTTTGCATCTCTGATGTCTATTATGTCCCTGCTATAAAAAGTAATTTATTGAGTATTGGACAATTGTTGGAAAGAGGATATGGCATCAAGACGAGCGATCTAGTTCTTAGCTTGTTGGATAAGAATAACAGGCTGATTACACATGTGAAGATGACAAAGAACAGGATGTTCCCGTTGAAGCTCTCAATTGTGGAGTCAAGGTGCATGAAGGCAACGACTCAAGATCGCAGCAATCTGTGGCATCTTCGCTATGGACATCTCAATTTTGAGGCATTGAAGCTAATGGAGAAGAAGAAAATGGTGGTGGGATTGCCAAAGATTGATGCTCCTAACAACCTTTGTGATGTTTGCATTGTGGGAAAGCAACAAAGGGAGTCATTCAAGAAGTATGATGTCAAAAGAGCATCTAAACGTCTACAATTGGTGCATTCAGACGTATGTGGACCCATCAAGCCCGAGTCTATTGGTGGTAATAGGTATTTCCTAACCTTTACTGATGATTTTAATGGCAAGACTTGGGTGTATATGCTAAAAGAGAAAAGAGAAGTCTTCTCCAAATTCAAAGAATTCAAGAGCTTTGTTGAAAAACAAAGTGGATGTCTGCTTAAGTGTTTGAGAACTGATCGTGGAGGCGAGTATATGTCGCAGGAGTTTGAGAATTTCTGCAAGGAACATGGCATCCAACATCAACTCACTATGCCGCAAACACCACAACAAAATGGTGTCTCAGAGAGGAAGAATAGAACAATTCTCAACATGGTCCGGTGTATGCTGAAGGAGAAAAATATCCCAAAGGAATTTTGGGGAGATGCTGTGGCTTGTTCTGTTTATTTGTTGAACAGGTTTCAACGAAGAGACTTGAAGACATGACGCCAGAGGAAGCATGGAGTTCTCGAAAAACAAAGGTCGATCATCTTCGAATCTTTGGAAGTGTTGCTTATGCTAAGATTCAGGAGGAGAAGCGCACGAAGCTTGAAGATAAAAGCCAAAGATGCATATTCTGGGCTATGGTGAGAACTGCAGCGGATACAAGCTGTATAACCCCGTCACTTGCAAGATTGTGATGTCAAGAGATGTGAAATTTGATGAAGATCAAAGCTGGGAGTGGAAGACAATTGACATGGGGATTCTCATTCCTCTTGATGGTGAGGAGGAGAAGAGAGAGTCACCATCCACTACCTTAAATGAAGATTCAGACCATGATGATTCTACCAGTCCTGTACGCAAGACAAGGAGAGTTCAAGAGATTTATGACTCCACTCAACCAGTTGAGCCCATTGATTGGGAGAACGAGGAGGAGTTCAACAATTTATGTCTTTTTGCAGGCTTTGATCCTATGACATTTGAGGAGGCCAATAAGGAGGCAAAATGGAGAAAAGCTATGGAGGAGGAGATTCACTCCATCAAGAAAAATGATACGTGGGAGCTCACATCACTTCCACAAGATTCAAAACCCATTGGTGTTAAATAGGTATACAAGACAAAGAGAGATGCCAAAGGTGTGGTAGAGCGACATAAGGCGAGATTGGTCGTGAAGGGCTATAAGCAAAAGTATGGCATCGACTATGAAGAGGTCTTTGCCCCAGTAGCAAGGCTAGAAACGGTGAGGTTGTTGATCTCACTTGCGGCCCAACAACGGTGGAAAATGCATCAAATGGACGTGAAGTCGGCATTCCTAAATGGGAAACTTGAAGAAGAAGTTTATGTTGAACAGCCACCAGGATTCATTATTAAAGGGCAAGAAAAGAAGGTGTACAAGCTGAAGAAGGCTCTCTATGGGCTAAAGCAAGCACCAAGAGCATGGAATTCAAGGATTGATAATTACTTCATGCAACAAGGATTTATGAGGTGCCCTGATGAGCATTCTTTATATGCTAAGGCAAACTCACATGGAGAAGTATTATTTGTTTGCTTGTATGTAGATGATCTGATGTTTACAGGTAGCAGTCACTCTATGATCCAAGACTTCAAGCTCTCAATGAAAAAGGAGTTCGAGATGACGGATCTAGGCCTAATGAAATATTTTCTAGGCATTGAGATGCAACAAGGTGAAGATGGTATTTTTATTCCCAATCAAAGTATGCAAAGGAGATCTTAGAGAAATTTGCCTTTGAAGACTGCCACCCAATTGACACACCTGTTGAGTTTGGTCTCAAATTAACCAAGGAGGGTGAAGGGAAGCTAGTCAACCCAACTTATTTCAAAAGTCTCATGGGTTGTCTAAGGTATTTGACTTGCACTCGTCCTAATATTCTATTTGGAGTAGGACTTGTGAGCAGGTTTATGGAGACCCCGAGAACCTCCCATTTGAAGGCAGCAAGGAGGATTCTTAGTTATATTAAAGGAACGGTTGATCATGGATTCTACTCGCAGAATCACAACCTTGAATTGGTTGGTTTTAGCGATAGTGTGGGATTGGGCTGGAAGCCGTGAAGATCGAAGGAGTACAACTGGGTTCGTATTCTATCTTGGTGATGCTGCATTTACTTGGTCGTCGAAGAAGCAATCCATAGTTGCTCTTTCAACCTGTGAAGCTGAATATTATAGCAGCAGCCGCTTGTGTTTGTCATGCTATATGGTTGAGGAGACTATTAGAGAGAATGACGTTAAAGCAAGAAGAAGCGACCAAGATCTACATCGATAACAAGTCGGCCATTGCTCTAGCAAAGAACCCGGTTCATCATGAGAGATCAAAGCATATTGACACTCGATTTCACTTCATAAGAGAACACGTGAAGATGAAGGAGGTGGAGTTGCACCACAAATGTTCGAGTGATCAAGTTGCCGACATTTTCACAAAAGCATTGAAGACGGATGCCTTTCAAAAATTAAGGAAGAAGCTTGGCGTCCAAGTTCGTGGAGAAACAAGTTTAAGGGAGGAGAATGTTAGCTATTAAACTTGTTACATGCATTAGTAATTATGTTATTCATGTATTCATGCACTTATGAGATACATGTACATGAGAAATTCATGAACTAGTTTGAAGAGTCATGTAGTTTGGTGTTTGAAGAGTCATGGAGGATGTTCCAAAAGGCCTATATAAGAAAGTGCTTATATAAGTCCAATTGCATAACTCGAAATAAAAAAAAGTTCATTTCCTCCTTCTAGAAAAACTATTCCCAACATGACTGACATTTTAGAAAGATCTAACTTGAAACTGCCGTGCAGTAGTACGCCCTATAGACCACAATTCATTGTTCTCATGCATGCATAATAAGTTTATCTGAATCCCTGGATACATAGAAGTGGAGGTCGCAACATATAGGTACTATTCCTCGGCGACTCTTCTCATTGGTTGTGGATGGGTGATTTATTCTTCGGAGGTTTATAGTCCATTGTGTCCACGCTATCACCCATGGGAAATTCTACATCATTTCCTTGATGAGCTTCACTACGAATCTTCTTAGCATGTACTCTACTTGGGTAGTCAGTTCTCTTCCTGCATGCACTAAATTGCATTTGCACGAGACATTTTATGGTCACAAGATGTTTGGGCAGGAAAAAAAGGGAAAAAAGAAATTCATTTTATTTTCATATAACTCTAATTACCTTGAGCTGTCAACAAGAACAAAAGGAAGCAAGACACCAGAAAAGCGTGCCAGTGCAGCTCGACGAAGACCATCTCTGAGAAGGATAGCTAGCTGCAACAAGAAGTGAGAAATCCCTGATCTCTATGGTTCTTTAAATAGAGAAGATTTCAATCAAATACACGCAAAGAGAGTACTCAAATTGTCTCAATGGAATTAATATTTGGACCGATGCATGTGCGTAAGAACCTCTACACTTGATATCTATGTGAGGCCATAATCAACAAGGACAGAGATTTCTAATGCTAGTAGTTACAGATGGGATATGACAGGAAAGGAGAGATATATGACTTTCGAGCACGGCGTTGAGCTTGCAGGATGATACAACTGAAGTCGCACATACAAAAGCATCGTCCTCAGTTTGCAAATGACAGATATCAGGATTTTCTCTAGTTAATTTTCAAATTGATGGCTACTTGAGAGTAAAACAAACTATGAACTGTTCTATGAATATATATGTAGCTATTTTCAGATTTTACATTCTGACCTAACAGCCAAGAAAGTTTGAGCACGCATCAATGCATATACATGTTCGGATGGTTGAAAAAAAAAAAAAAAGAAAAGCCTATAATTGTCAAAACAAAATGGACAATTAGGAACTGGTTTAATGCTAAATGTGAAAGAAATTCACATTAGTGCAAAAGATTTATGTAGGAAATTTTTGGCATATATCATCATGTTATATAGAAATGATAACATGATGAGATTGAGACTTGTGTGACCCATGGGTTTGCCAGATGCCGAGGCAATTCAACGATCAAGTTGATTGATCTAGCTGATCATGCATAGATTGTCTGCTAAGATCTGTACATAGTACTCTTGAGATGATAGAAAGGCAGCCCTCACCCATGGCTTCACATAAGGGCCTGCGTGGCGTTCACGTGATCTTTCCATGCTCATAGCAAATGTGTGTCGCTTTAGTCATTACTAATTGTATCTAATCTTGCGGTCTCATCCACACTACGCAGCGTCAGGAGCTTCCTTTCCTGTCATAGCAGTAACTACTATGTTTGGTTTGAGAGAGTGAGAGAGAAGCAAAAGAAGATGGTTAGGAAAGTAATTTTTTTCCCTCTGGTCTGAGAGCAAACTAAAAAGAAAATGAAAGTGAGAGAAAATGAAAGAACATGTGCTTCAGAATTTTCTCTCACATTTTTTTGCACAAAAAAAAAACCCAAAGAAAATTGAGAGAAAGGATGCTCCAGGATGGGAACCTTCTTTTTCTCTTCAATCCTCTCATCCTCAAGTAACCTTCGCAAAGTTTCCGGGTTTTGGTTATATTTTTCAAAAACTTTTGTTAGAATTTTCTATTGAACTTTCCTAATAACCATACATAAAATTGACTTTTTGTTGGGAATAGTTTTTCTAGAAGGAGGAAATGAACTTTTTTTATTTCGAGTTATTCATTTGGACTTACATATGCACTTCCTTATATAGGCCTTTTGGAACATCCTCCATGACTCTTCAAATACCAAACTACATGACTCTTCAAACACCAAACTACATGACTCTTCAAACACCAAACCACATGACTCTTCAAACACCAAACTACATGACTCTTCAAACTAGTTCATGAATTTCTCATGTACATGTATCTCATAAGTGCATGAATACATGAATAACATAATTACTAATGCATGTAAAAGTTTAATAGCTAACATTCTCCTCCCTTAAACTTGTTTCTCCACGAACTTGGACGCCAAGCTTCTTCCTTAATTTTTGAAAGGCATCCGTCTTCAATGCTTTTGTGAAAATGTCGGCAACTTGATCACTCGAACTTTGTGGTGCAACTCCACCTCCTTCATCTTCACGTGTTCTCTTATGAAGTGAAATCGAGTGTCAATATGCTTTGATCTCTCATGATGAACCGGGTTCTTTGCTAGAGCAATGGCCGACTTGTTATCGATGTAGATCTTGGTCGCTTCTTCTTGCTTAACATCATTCTCTCTAATAGTCTCCTCAACCATATAGCATGACAAACACAAGCGGCTGCTGCTATATATTCAGCTTCACAGGTTGAAAGAGCAACTATGGATTGCTTCTTCGACGACCAAGTAAATGCAGCATCACCAAGATAGAATACGAACCCAGTTGTACTCCTTCGATCTTCACAGCTTCCACCCCAATCACTATCGCTAAAAACCAACCAATTCAAGGTTGTGATTCTGCGAGTAGAACAGTCCATGATCAACGTTCCTTTAATATAACTAAGAATCCTCCTTGCTGCCTTCAAATGGGAGGTTCTCGGGGTCTCCATAAACCTGCTCACAAGTCCTACTCCAAATAGAATATCAGGACGAGTGCAAGTCAAATACCTTAGACAAACCATGAGACTTTTGAAATAAGTTGGGTTGACTAGCTTCCATTCACCCTCCTTGGTTAATTGAGACCAAACTCAACAGGTGTGTCAATTGGGTGGCAGTCTTCAAAGGCAAATTTCTCTAAGATCTCCTTTGCATACTTTGATTGGGAAATAAAAATACCATCTTCACCTTGTTGCATCTCAATGCCTAGAAAATATTTCATTAGGCCTAGATCCGTCATCTCGAACTCCTTTCCATTGAGAGTTTGAAGTTTGGATCATAGAGTGACTGCTACCTGTAAAACATCAGATCGTCTCATACAAGCAAACAAACAATACTTCTCCATGTGAGTTTGTCTTAGCATATAAAGAATGCTCATCAGGGCACCTCATAAATCCTTGTTGCATGAAGTAATTATCAATCCTTGAATTCCATGCTCTTGGTGCTTGCTTTAGCCCATAGAGAGCCTTCTTTATCTTGTACACCTTCTTTTCTTGCCCTTTAATAATGAATCCTGGTGGTTGTTCAACATAAACTTCTTCTTCAAGTTTCCCATTTAGGAATGCCGACTTCACGTCCATTTGATGCATTTTCCACCGTCGTTGGGCCGCAAGTGAGATCAACAACCTCACCGTTTCTAGCCTTGCTACTGGGGCAAAGACCTCTTCATAGTCGATGCCATACTTTTGCTTATAGCCCTTCACGACCAATCTCGCCTTATGTCGCTCTACCACACCTTGGCATCTCTCTTTGTCTTGTATACCCATTTAACACCAATGGGGTTTGAATCTTGTGGAAGTGATGTGAGCTCCCACGTATCATTTTTCTTGATGGAGTGAATCTCCTCCTCCATAGCTTTCCTCCATTTTGCCTCCTTATTGGCCTCCTCAAATGTCATAGGATCAAAGCCTGCAAAAAGACATAAATGTTGAACTCCTCCTCGTTCTCCCAATCAATGGGCTCAACTGGTTGAGTGGAGTCATAAATCTCTTGAACTCTCCTTGTCTTGCGTACAGGACTGGTAGAATCATCATGGTCTGAATCTTCATTTAAGGTAGTGGATGGTGACTCTCTCTTCTCCTCCTCACCATCAAGAGGAATGAGAATCCCCATGTCAATTGTCTTCCACTCCCAGCTTTGATCTTCATCAAATTTCACATCTCTTGACATCACAATCTTGCAAGTGACGGGGTTATACAGCTTGTATCCGCGCTGCAGTTCTCACCATAGCCCAAGAATATGCATCTTTGGCTTTATCTTCAAGCTTCGTGCGCTTCTCCTCCTGAATCTTAGCATAAGCAACACTTCCAAAGATTCGAAGATGATCGACCTTTGGTTTTCGAGAACTCCATGCTTCCTCTGGCGTCATGTCTTCAAGTCTCTTCGTTGAAAACCTGTTCAACAAATAAACAGAACAAGCCACAGCATCTCCCCAAAATTCCTTTGGGATATTTTTCTCCTTCAGCATACACCGGACCATGTTGAGAATTGTTCTATTCTTCCTCTCTGAGACACCATTTTGTTGTGGTGTTTGCGGCATAGTGAGTTGATGTTGGATGCCATGTTCCCTGCAGAAATTCTCAAACTCCTGCGACATATACTCGCCTCCACGATCAGTTCTCAAACACTTAAGCAGACATCCACTTTGTTTTTCAACAAAGCTCTTGAATTCTTTGAATTTGGAGAAGACTTCTCTTTTCTCTTTTAGCATATACACCCAAGTCTTGCCACTAAAATCATCAGTAAAGGTTAGGAAATACCTATTACCACCAATAGACTCGGGCTTGATAGGTCCACATACGTCTGAATGCACCAATTGTAGACGCTTAGATGCTCTTTTGACATCATACTTCTTGAATGACTCCCTTTGTTGCTTTCCCACAATGCAAACATCACAAAGGTTGTTAGGAGCATCAATCTTTGGCAATCCCACCACCATTTTCTTCTTCTCCATTAGCTTCAATGCCTCAAAATTGAGATGTCCATAGCGAAGATGCCACAGATTGCTGTGATCTTGAGTCGTTGCCTTCATGCACCTCGACTCCACAATTGAGAGCTTCAACGGGAACATCCTGTTCTTTGTCATCTTCACATGTGTAATCAGCCTGTTATTCTTATCCACAAACTAAGAGCTAGATCGCTCATCTTGATGCCATATCCTCTTTCCAACAATTGTCCAATACTCAATAAATTACTTTTTATAGCAGGGACATAATAGACATCAGAGATGCAAAGCTCCCTACCATTTTGAAGTTTAAAGACAACATCACCTTTTCCTTCAATTGGACATTGGAAAGATCACCAAATGTGATGTAGCCTTGATGACCTTCATCGAGCCTTGTGAAGAACTCCTTTCTTCCACTCATATGATTTGAGGCTCCCGTGTCTATGAACCATGTGACCGTTTGAGGCGGGTCAATTTCATTATAGGACATGAGCAACACTTGTCCTTCACTTAGCTCCACATGATTAGCCTTTTCTCCACCATCATTGTCAGAATTATACCAACAATCATAGGAGAAATGGCCATATTTCTTACAAACATAGCACTGGATATGAGATTTATCATACCTTCCTTTCCGGCCACGACCTCGACCGCGGCCTCGGCCACGAGTTTCATGGCTTCCACGACCATTCCCTTCACTTTCATCACCATGGGTGCTGCTTTGTTCGTTGAAGTGGTTACCACGACCACCACCTCGTACTTTGCCACCACGTCCACCTCTTCCTCGATGGTAGCCTCCTCTTGAAGATCCATCCTTCTTTGGGAAGAGTTGGCTTGAAGTGCTTGCTCCATAGTCTTTCCTTCTTCTTTCTTCTTTCGCAAGCCTCTTTCTTCATAAACTTGTAGAGAGCCTTGGAGTTCTTCCACTGACATCTCCTCAAGATTATTTGATTCTTCAATCGCCACAGCAATATAATCAAATCTTGAGTGTAGAGATCTCATGATCTTCTCCACAACACGTACGTCCTCAATCTTCTCACCATGTCGCCTCATC